>JANVCC010006496.1:0-13359 GCA_025345505.1 Todiramphus chloris collaris | reverse complement strand
GTGCTTGTGCCGACTGTCACGGGCTCGCTGCACCTTTGCCACCAGGGGTAAACCCCAGAGGTCTGAAAGCCTTGCAGCTTTGGCAAACGGATGTAACGCACATCCCTGAATTTGGCTGGTTTAAATATGTGCACGTGTCCATCGACACTTTCTCCTCGGCTAGGTGGGCTTCTGCTCACACTGGAGAGAAAGGCCGTGATGCCATTGCCCATTGGAAATTGTCTTTCTCGGTCCTGGGCGTGCCGTCTGCTGTGAAAACCGATCATGGTCCTGCCTACGCCTCACAGAAGGCGCGGCAGTTCTTGCACCTATGGGGTGTAGACCACGCTTTTGGTATTCCACATTCTCCTACCGGCCAAGCTATTGTTGAACGCGCTCATGGCACTTTGAAGAGTGTTTTGGTTAAACAGAAAGGGGGAATGCATGGAGAAACCCCACAGAGACAACTAGAAAAAGCTTTGTATACAATCAATCATCTCACAGTGCCACCAAATTCAAATAATCCTGTTATCCTGAATCATTTTCTCTCATTGCAGTCATTAGGAGAGACGCACCTGCCTCGGGCAAAGGTCTGGGTACGGGATCTGCTCACCAACAATTGGGAAGGCCCGCATGAGCTTCTTGCTTGGGGTCGTGGGTATGCTTGCGTTTCCACAGATACTGGGGTACGGTGGCTACCTGCAAGATGCGTTCGCCCCGACCTGCGGCACCAGAGGCAGAACAGGCAACCTCCAAATGCTGACCAGAATGCAGACCCTTCAAATGATGACCAGAATGCAGATCATCAACCAAATGATCCTCCTGGTGATGACCAGGATACCGACCATCAGGCAGATGGTCATTCCACAAGCAGAGACTGAACTTGAAGTTTCTTTTGTCATGGAGTCAGAAAGCTGAAGCCCTGAAGGCTATGTTAGAATTAATAACTGATGTAAATTTCTATTTAAGATTAATACCTGATAGAATTGTGATGTAGATTTTTGTTTGCTAGATGTATCTCCTATGGCATCACTGGAGACTCTCTGCCCACTTTAAAGCAGCAACTGTTTTGGGCTCTGTTTGGTATCTGGCCATTACCAGATCAACCCCTTATCAGCATCCGATTTAGGCTCTGTTTGGTAACTGGCCATTACCAAGCACATCCCTTATGCTGCGTTTGTTCTCCCTTCTGCAAGACTACCCGCAGGGGATTACAAACAATACCTTTTTGGTCTTTAAACAAAAAGGGGGAATTGTGGATGCTGAGAAGCTGCCAGCAGAGGGATTTTCCTAGGTTCTCACAATATTCAGTGAGAATCCTGCCTTTCTCACACGTGTTATGAGAAACAGTAGGATGGGTTTTGTAAGCAGGACCAACACCTGGTGTTTTGCTAAGTTCTGTTTATGGTACATTGGAGAAATATTTTTCAATGGGTGTTGTAGGACTTTAGCCAACCACCCTAGGAGATGGGTGATCACTGACCAATATGCCTATGGGACTAGGGTATATAAAACGGGGTTGTAAATTAATAAAGTTGCTTCTTTTGCCTGCTCTTGCTGAATTTATATGTTGCTGCATCTCTCCACTCCTGGTACAAACAGCGACATCTAACAAGCAACATGGGAAAAAAGACAGGGAATAAAATAGGTGTGAGTCCAACTGGGCCCTAGAAGAGCATCCAGTGCAACACCCTGGCCATGGGCAGGGACATCTTTCACTAGGTCAGGTTGCTCAGAGTTCCTGACCTTGGACACTTCCAGGGATGGGGCATCCCTTTCTCTGGGCAACCCGTCCCAGTATTCTGCAATGCTTATCATCCCAGGTCCTTCAGCAGAGGAGTCCTCACTGTCAATGTGACAACCAGGCGCCTCCAGCTGTCCTGTCAGAGATGCTGGCAGGTGGGACCTTAAAAGCCCATCTCCCAGACACGAGTTAAGTGTTGATCTATGATCTACTGCAGAAAGAAGTGACCTCACAGTCCCCTCCCCAGCCATGTTCCTGTTGGTTTATTCCTTCCAGAGACAGAGGTGACCTTACAGGCCCCTTCACAGCCATTGGTTTCCTGATGGATCATGCACAACTGAGACACAACAGACTGCACAATACCATAGCCAACCACCACCTTCCGTGTGGCCCAGGACCTGAGCAGACAGAAGTCAGCTTGTTTCATCAACTTTCTCTAATACATTTTCTACCAAGGGTTTGAGTGGAGAAACGATCCTCAGAGGAACTGCTGGATCTCTACTGGTGCAATTTATAACTCTCCTGCTGCCTCTCTAGTTCTCCTCCTTCCTCTGTCTGTCCTGACTTCAAAAAGCTCTGCATGGAGAAGACTCATCGAAAAGAAGAACAATGAAGGTTGGAGGAGCCACCTGGGCCCCTCAAAATGTCAGGGCTGCATCATGTTCCCACATTGAGCTGGGCTCGTGTGCTCACATCTGAGCTGGGCTCGTGCACTGTTCAAACCACCCAGGGTTCTCAGAGACACGAGTCCTTCCCTTGCACACAGCCAGGCTGTGCTCTGCAGTGGTTGCAGTGTCTCCCTGGCCTCCTGCTGCCACTGCCAGAGGCTGGGAGGCCCCTCAGCCCTGCACTGTATTGCCTGGCTCTGCTCTGCTCTGAGATGCCCCATGGAATGAGAAATGGAGACAGGGAGCTCAAGGAAAGTGATCCCACCCCAGAGCTGTCTCAAGGCTGTCTGTCTCACTGACCTTCATTACACCCCTATGAATGGCTGAAGGTGTTCATGCTCACTGGTTCATCTCCCCACATTGCACTAAATGTCCATGCTGATGTCTTATCTACACAATGAAAACATGGACTACTGACCTCATCAGTTCATGTCTCTCCATAGAGAGACAAACAATGTCTCTGCCCTGGGGTGAGAGGCCAGTGTTGGAATGTTACTGTCTGGTCTGTGTTGATAGCCCTGGTGCAGCTTCCTCAGGATGTCCTGTGGAATTGACATGGACCAGACCCTCCTCTGTTATGCCTTCAGGTCTCTAGCACAAGGTCTGGCTGGGCAAGGATGCTGCTATGTTCCCACCCAGCACACTGACACTGTTCAGCTCTTCAATGAGGGTTCCTCTCCAGTGCACAATGTTAGGAACATTCTTGAGAGTGACTTTGAAATAAGACCTGAGACTTCAGATGCTACCCTGAGGAGATGCCCTGGTATGATGGAGAAGCTTTTGTGGAGGCAGCTCTGTCCCAGCAGGGCCCAGGGCCTGTCCCTGCCTGCGCTCACAGCACGGCCACGCAGCAGCACTGGGACCAAGCTGCCAGAGCACTCAGGCCTTAGCCCAGCCCAGGGGCTCAGCAGCAGAGGCTGGGAGGGAAGAGTGAGCAGCTGAGAACAGAGCAAGCGCTGGTGCTCCCTGGCAGTGCTGCTGGGCTGGGACTCTTCTCTCCTCCACCTCTGACACAGCCACTGTCCCACTAGCACCAGAGGGGTCTGGGGGGAAGGAGCTCAGGAAAACATGTTAAATGCAAGTTATTTATTTTATTTAAATAGACCAAAGGCGTGGCTTGTGAAAGTCTTTGTGAAACACAAGACCGGTAGATATACATGTTGAAATCCCGTGACAAAAGACTTATCTGTGTGAAAAATATCAAAGAAAAAAAAAAAAAAAAAAAAAAAAAAAAGAAAAAAGTAGAACAAAATACCAATAAGAAAAAAGATAGAAAACTCTCTGTGCCTAGGAGTTACATTATGTGTAATTTGCAGAACAAGATCAACACTTTATAGCCTTTGAAACAACTGAAATGACTTTCCTCAGGTCATTCCTGATCTCCTGGTTCCTCATGCTGTAGATGAGGGGGTTCACTGCTGGAGGAACCACTGAGTACAGAACTGACACCACCAGGTCCAGGGATGGGGAAGAGATAGAGGGGGGATTCAGGTATGCAAACATGGCAGTGCTGAGAAACAAGGAGAGCACAGCCAGGTGAGGGAGGCAGGTGGAAAAGGCTTTGTGCCGACCCTGCTCAGAGGGGATCCTCAGCACAGTCCTGAAGATCTCCACATAGGACAACACTATGGAAACAAAACAACCAAATGATAAAAATGCACTGACCACAATAAGCCCAATTTCTCTGAAGTAGGAGTGTGAGCAGGAGAGCTTGAGGATCTGGGGGATCTCACAGAAGAACTGGTGCAGGGCATTGCCCTGGCAGAGGGGCAGGGAAAATGTATTGGTCGTGTGCAGCAGGGCAGTAAGAAACCCAGTGGACCAGGCAGCTGCTGCCATGTGGACACAAGCTCTGCTGCCCAGGAGGGTCCCGTAGTGCAGGGGTTTGCAGATGGCCACGTAGCGGTCGTAGGACATGACAGTGAGGAAACATATCTCTGCTTCAATGAAGAGTAGTACTAAGAAAACCTGTGTAGCACATCCTGTGTAGGAGATGTCCCTTGTGCCCCAGAGGGAATTGGCCATGGCTTTGGGGACAGTGGTGGAAATGCATCCCAGGTCAAGGACGGCGAGGTTGAGGAGGAAGAAGTACATGGGGGTGTGGAGGTGGTGGTCCAAGGCTATGGTGGTGATGATGAGGCCGTTGCCCAGGAGGGCAGCCAGGTAGATGCCCAGGAAGAGCCAGAAGGTCAAGAGCTGCATCTCCCGTGTTTCTGTGAATGTCAGGAGGAGAAAGTAGGTGATGGAGCTGCTGTTGGACATCTGATCTGTGCAAGGAGGAGAATTTAGTGAGAAGTTAGGGCAGAGTTCTCTGAGCAAAACCTACCCCAGTTATCATTTTGAATGTCCAGACTGCTTTACCCCTTTCACTAGGACATTTGGCAGGTCCCTGTCACAAGTTCCATTTGCTGCTGGCTGCCGGCACAGCCCAAGTGAGTATGGACTATGCTGTCGTCTCTCGAGCTGCCAGTCCTGCCCTGCAGAAGCAGGTAAATAGGAGCATGGGACACTCTCAGATTAAATCCATTTGTGGTATCAAAGAACTTTTTTGGATAACTGCTCCAAATTCACCCGACTGCAGAGCAGAGCCAAAAGGATTCGGTTTTCTTTCTTCTGTTCTACATGTCCCATCACAGCAGAGGAGAGTTTTAAAGACATTTCTGTTGCACTTCGAGTGAGATCTTGTTGGTCCTGAAAGGCAAAGTTCCTGTTCCTTAGAGCAGAGGGAGGAGTCCTGGTCTCAGCTGCCCTGTGCTGGCTCCTTTTTGAGCTGGAGGACAATCACAGTCACATGTTCATCTCAGAAGAACCTGGACACTGCTGGGAGCAGAGCAATCTTGCATCCAAGTGCACATTATTAATCCCTTTGGCCCCACTTTCCCGTACCTGAGGAGAGTCTCAGCCCTCCCCACCCAGCCAGGGACATGCAGGGCTCAGCCCCGCTGCCTGCCCACACGCTGGCAGCAGCCTTGCTGTGGTCTTAGTTCTGAGGCGTCTTCTCCATAGGGCTGCTGCTTGACAGAGCAGTGCCCTGGCTGAACTGTGTCCTTGTGGTGGGCAGCTGCAGCCCAGCACCAACACACAGCAGCCAAACGTCCAAACTTTGGCATGTCCTGAAGGCAGGGTGACATCACTGTCATCCCTACACAGTGAAGTCCCAGAGCACCAGAGTTTTGGAGGGCACTTGGCTGATTTTCCTCCATGGCCGTATCTGCACAACAGGATCCTCAGCACTGGTGCCCCAGCAGCTCCTGAATCCTCACTCCACTCAGCAGTGGCTGGGTGATGCTAGAAGGCAACTGATCTCCTGGTCTCTGTGACATGGAGAGTAGGGTTGCTGCTGGGTGGGAGTGAGGAGACCAGGGGGTTGCTGCAGGGAAGGTGCCTGCATTGCAGGTGATGGCACCCGAATCCCCTCTCCCCCTGTGTGTCTGGGAGCAGCTTCATCTCCCTCCCTGCCCTTGTCTCTGCTGCCTGCAGCTCTCCCTTCCAGGAACCGCTCCTGTGCCTCAGTTTCTCCTCCTGCCTGTGCTCACCCAGCCCCATCCACACACTGTGTGCCCAGCTCAGCTGGGCAGAAACCTCCAGGCTGTCAGACCCTGCCCAGGGGCATCTCTGTGTGTACAGGGGCAGCTCAGACAGGACCTGACCAGAACAGGGTCTCAAGGACTTCTTGAGAGCAGAGAAAGAAATTCCCATCTCCCAGTGCACCCCCAGCAGCACAGAGGAGAACTGTCAGAGCACAGACTGATTCCCTTTTGGATCAATGCTGCCGTGATGTCCTTCTGCAGAGGGACCCTCTGCCAGTGTCCTGGAGGGGATCTGGAGCTGTGAGCAAACCCTGACCTATCCAGCACCCTCACAACAGCAGCAGAAGCAGACTCTGCCCTGCTGGGAGTGTCTCCTTTGACCCACAGCTTCTCCCCAAAGCTTCTCCCCACAGCTTCTCTGTGTGCAAATCCTCGGGCAGGCTGAGAGCTGAGCCTGGCAGGCGGCAGAGTCCCTGCCCCAGCACACAGCCCCCGGGCTGCAGGGACCCTGCTGGCAAGGACAGCCCTGCCCACCCTGCCTGAACAACCGGATCCACTGCTATTGACAGTTGCCGAACAAGAGCCCCCTCCTTAGAGATCCCATCAGCTTGGGGCTGTCAGCTTGAGGAGATCCCTCCAGGAACTGCACCTGCATTGCCCTGCACCCGCATTGCCCTGCACCCACAGACTTACCATGTCAGGGCTGCACGAGTTTTCTCCTCCAGTGAGCTCTGTCATCCTCCCAGTCTTGACCTCTCCTAAGCTCTCCCTGCCTTGCTCATCTCCCTGAGATACCCTGGCAGTGCCCCCAGCCCTCTTGTGCTTGGCAGAGGAGCTGCTCCTGGGCAGAGCTGGCTCTGGGCAGCGCTGCTGCTTGCCAGGAGCTCCCTCCAGCCCAGGAGCCTAGGAGCCCAGCACAGCAACACAGCAACAGAACAAGGCATATAATTGACCACTAAGGTGGTGTTTGTTCTGAGACCATGAACCTCAGGGACTGAGAGGAAGATGAAGAAACCTCTCCAGAGCTCACAGACAGGTGCAAACTCCAAAGTTTCTTGCAGTGTTAATGGTCCCACTGAGGACCATTTCTGAGAAAACTTCCACGCACTGGTTAGAGCAGAACTCTGGAGGCAGAGATGAGAAGGAAACTATCTGAAGGTGGAACAGATTCTGAGGGAACCTGGGTCGGTGACATGAAGCCAAAAGGCCAAAGCCTGACCCCCATCCCCTGGGGAGGCAGGTCCTATTCCTCACACCTTACTCAGGGGTCGTCCATGGGGATTGCTGGGCAAAGGCAAACCCACTCGTGGGACTCCTTTCACTCAAGGACCTGGAAGTACTTGGTGGGTGATGATGAAAGATGGTGAAGTACAATGTGTACCTGAAGAAAACTTAACTCTGGGTGAGAATACTGTATATTAATTGCATAAGACTAAAAGTATTCAATAAGCATCTGTCGGGATAACATCATGGTGACAACCGGAGCTAGCCCCATCGAGTGGCATTCAGTAAACTCGTAAGACGAACCTGCAACCTGTAGTCATGAACCGTGATGAATTCCATCTTTTACCCTGAGAGACTGTTACAATGGATGGGAATCTACAGTCATGAACACAATGAACTTTTCTACAGAAAGAAATGATAACCTGGTGATGGGTATGATGCAAATGGTATGGAATAAGGGGTGGAATGTCCTGGTTTGAGTGAGAACAAAACTAATTCTGTTCAGTGATCTCACTTTTCAGCTCAGTTCTTCTAAATCCCTGCACTGTCTGCAGTCAGCAGCCTGTTCTCACAGACAGGGTCTGCTTCTGGCAGTGAGAACACCCCACGGTTAGAGTTACTACCAAGGGTTGGGGTGCAGACCAAGGCCACTGCTGGATCTTGTGCACCACACTGGGGGGTGCAGAAAGTGAAAGGCGGCACCTGCAGGGAGGAGTGGATAGGACGGGTGACCCCAAACTGACCAATGAGGGATTCCAGCCCATAAACAACATATTCAGTGTAAAGCTAAGGGATCACGTGAGTCTCAGGGCTGTCCTCTCTCTTTGCCCTCTTGGTTCACTTTGCCATCTTGGCTAAGCTTGGCTCAGGTCCTCTTCTGGTTCCTTCCTTGCAGCATCCCAGGAGGCCTCTGTCTGTTCTGACTTTGATCCCAGTCTGTGTGTTCCTGAATCCAGCACCAGAATCCAGCTCCTGAACACAGTTCCTGTCTTCTGCGGGGCCCAGTCTGGGACTCCCCCGGTGCCTGCACAGCATCAGTGGTGATGGTGATGGAAATACCAATAGGGGGGTTGGGTTCCATACTGGTTTTGTGTATATTTGTGTATATTCCATTTCTATTATTATTTTCATTGTCATTCAAGCTGTTCCAGTTCCCTTCCCTACTGGCTGAGTCTCTCTCCCTCATTCCCTTTCCCTTCTCCTCTGGGGAGGCGGGGGTGTTAACAGAGAGTGGCTGTTACAGGTCTAAGGGGCCATCCTGACATTAAACCATGATAGCAGGAAGCGATACTGTGGAGAGGTTTGTGATGTCACAAGTGGGTTAAGAAGAGATGAGTAGGAGCAAGGTAATGGCTTCTACAGGGTTTTGTGATGTCACAGGTCGATGTTTAGAAGATAGGCCAGGAACAGGTCCCTTGTTATCATTGGGCACTATGACATCACAGTGAGATGAGAAGGAAACAGTGAAGAAGCAAGCCCATGGCTTGTGTAGGGGTTTGTGGTGTCACAGCTCCAGGGGTAGCAGGTGGGACTGGGAACTGGCTTTTTCAGGGATTTGTGGTGTCAGAGGTGTATTCATAGGAGATGGAGCAGGAGGAGCCCCCTGGCTGGTGCAGGGCTTTGTGATGTCACAGGTGGATGAGCAGGTGATCAGGGAGGATGAGGGACCCAGCTTGTGCAGGGGTCTGTGATGTCACAGATGGATGAGCAGGAGATGGGGCAGGAGCTGGGTCCTCACTTGTGCAAGGTTCTGTGACGTCACAGGTGGATTGATAGGATATGGGGCAAAAGGAGCCCCCTGGCTCATTCAGGGGGTTGTGATGTCATGAGTGGATGAGTAACAGATGGGAAGGAGCAGTGCCTGTCTTGTGCAGTGGTTTGTGATGTCACAAATGGGTCAGTAGTTGATGGGGCAGGAGGAAGGTCCTGGTTTCAGGACCACGTGTTGTCAGGTGGGAATGAGTAGGAGATGGGTCAAAGGAGGCCCCTGAATTCTTTAGGGATTTGTGTTTGAATATGAGACAGGACAGGAGCAGGGTCCTGGCTGTTCAGAAGATCATGATGTCACAGATAGATGCGCACCTGATGTCACAGATGATGCCGTTGCAGGGAGATGGTTTCTGCAGGGGTTTGTGATGTCACAGCTTTGTGAGTAGGAGAGACAGGGCAGGTGTGGGGACCTGTTTTATGCATGGGTCTGTGATGTCACAGGTGGATAAGTAGGAGGTGGGGCAGGGTCAGGTCCTTGGGGGTTCAGGGGTTTGTGATGTCACAGATGGAGGAGCAGGAGATGGTGCAGGAGTGGGAACATGGCTCATGGCATATTCAGCAATGTCACGGGTGGATTTATAGGGCATGGGGCAAGAGGAGACACCACTCTTGTGCATGGGTTTGTGATGTCACAGCTCCATGGTTAGGATACAGGCAGGCCAGGGACATGGTTTGTGCTGGTTGATGTGATGTCTCAAGTGGATGAGTTGGAGATGGGACAGGAGAACTCCCCTTTTTTTGTAGGGACCAGGAAGGACTTGCCTTGTTCAGGGGTTTGTGGTGTCACAGATGGATGATGAGGATGGATGATAAGCAGGGACCAGGACTTGCCTTGTGTATGCATTTATGAGATGTCACAGCTCCATGAGTGGTAGTTGGGGCAGGGAACTGGCTTGTGCAGGGGTTTGTGATGTCACAGTTGGATGAGTAGGAGATGAGCAAGGACCAGTTCTCAGCTTGTGCAAGGTTCTGTGATGTCACAGGTGTAGGAGTAGGAGATGGGCAAGGACCAGGGTCCTAGCCTGTGTAGGGATTTGTGATGTCACTGGGGAATTAGTAGGAGAAGGGTCATGTCCAGGCACCCAGCGAGTGCAGGGGTTTGTCATGTCAAATGAGTGTGCACAGGAGATGGGGCAGGAGCAGGGGCCTGGCTCCTGAGCACTGCTGAATGCGGCAGGAACATGCAGAGGAGGCAGGAACTGTTGGGGAATTTTTAGTGTCCCCCCTCAAGGTGAATTGCCCACTTGTGGGTGGACCAGGACCCCAGGATCCAGTTCTGGGCATGTGCAACGGATGGAAAAATACCATGACCCTCCAGTTCTGCTCATGAACAAACCAGAATGCTGCAACACTCAGGTTAGGCCAAAATGGAAAAGTACTTGACCAAGGTCTATTAATTTGGACCCTATAAATCAAACCCACAATAAGAATCTTGGATCTCTCCTGGATTGCTGTGGGCTGCATCCTCCACCTCCACTGAGTTGGGATGTATCTCAGGAATATCTGAAGAAGAATTTGACGCAAGGCCTGGGTGAGAGCACTCACTCAAGGCTCAACTCCCACCACTTGAGAAATGTCCATGCGTTGTGAATATTTATTCTAAGTTCAAAGGGGAAATTTTGACCATAGTCCACTCTACAGATCCATGGGATTGGTTTGGTGCATTTGCTTTTATGGGTGTGGGCACCTACATATTGCACGGGCAGAGTATTTCTGTGTCTGTGGGCTTTGTGTTCATGAAGAGACACATAAATGGGTTGGAGATACCTCAATGTCAATCTTGTCATTATTGGACCTGTCGTTCAGTTGCTGGTTGAATTTTAACCTATTCTCCTGAATCACCTTGTTCATTTCCAACAAGTCAATGATGAAGTGCTGCTAAAATCCAACATTTCCATCCCGCTCTCACCATCAATAGATCTGAAATTGCTGCCAGATCATGACCATATCCTGACTTGCAGCTTACGCCATCTACTTAACTTATCTCATCTTTAATCTGTTTTGAACTGTCCAGGACACAAGGACCATCTCTAAGGCCATCTTCTCAGATGCAGACTGTCCAGGCAAAGGCCCTTTCCATCACTCTCGTTTTCTCCTCCATTTCTTCTTTGTTCATTCAGATTCCTCTCGCCTCTGTGGCTGCTTTGAGCTTCAGGGAGCTAAAGTTGACAGGTCTTTCAACCGTATAATGGTTTACTTAGTCAACTCTTTAATTGTGTGGTTGTATCTCCCTACCTAAACTACTTCTTGGACTCTCTATTGTAGAGAGGCAACATCATGAGACGTAGTTTGTCCTGCGCAGTTGGTTACAGAGGGTGTTTGATTGTTCATGAAACTTCATCAGGCTTTAATGTTGTTTTCTTCCAAAGAGGAAAAATTCTCCTGTGTCTGTGTGCAGCCAGTTCTCTGAGGAGAGCAGGTGGGAGCTGGTGACACAGAGCTGTAAACTCCAGCTGCAGAGAGCAGGGGAGAAGTCTGAGGCAAGAACAGGGATGTCAGTCCTGGGTGGCCAAGGACAGGAATGAGGAGATTGTGGAGGTGAGAAGCCAAGTTGTCCATATATTGTGAAACCTTAAGTGACAGCTTTTCCTGTCAGTCCATACCCCCTGCACTTTGAAATCTCCCTCCTTAACTTCACTGTGGAGCAGCTCTAATGAGCTGTACAGGGCTTGAAGTCTTGAACAAAATTACAAGAAGAGAAAAAACAAAATTAAAAAAGGAGAGAAAGAAAGAAGCTCATGAGGGCACTTGATGTCTTTAGAGGAGCCTCAGGTACTCAGAGGAGAATAACGAAACCTGTCAAGATGTCCAAGTCAGAAGCTAATCCCAAAGAATCTTGAAGCCTTGATTGGCCCCACTGAGGGTGGGGACTGAAAAAGCCTCCTCAGGGGCTCCTTAGAGCAGATCACTGGAGGCTGGGAGTCCAGGCAGACAAAGACAAAATGCAGGTGAGAAAAGCCTTGGTTTGGTTTGAGAAAGCAGAGAGGCCAAGCCCTGACCACAGACCTTGAGCAAGTAGCCCCTGAAAACCTCCAAAGAAAGGTTCTCCTCACAGGCCTTGATGGCAGAGGCAACTGCCAGAGTTAAGGGGACAAAGACCTTCATCCCTTGCTGCCTTTCATCCTGTCCAGAGCCCTTGGCCATCTCTCCTGCAGACTGTCCCACACTGTCCCCTGCCTGCAACTCTTGCCCTCAGGCTGCTGACACCCATCTCGCTTTCCCACCCAGCTCTCACCCTGATGTTTCTCAACCTTCCCTCCTGTCTCTTTGCTACTCCTGGCCATTCTTTGAAACACAAATCCATGGGCTGATTATCCCCAGCTTCTAAAGCCATTCTGGGAGGCCTTCCCAGTGACCCATCTGGTGAAGCTTTCAGTCATAAATGTTAAAATTTTTCCTCAATTAGATTTTTCCTTTTGGGTTTTGTTTTGTTTTGTTTTTTCATCAAATCCATGGCAATTCATGACTTACAAATGTCAATTCTTTCTATTTTATGGGAGCACTGAGGACGAGCTGTGATCTACATGGTGTCTGAAGGTATTTGCATCCCCGTGGAGAAGGACTTGGGGGCTTACAAAGAAAAGAAACAGAAAATGATCAGGATTGAAGGGGATCTAGAGGAGCATTTAGTCCAGAGCCCTGACCATTGCAGGGACATCTTTGAGTATTTCAGGCTTCACAAAGTTCCTGAACTGGGGCACTTCCAGGGACAGGACATCGCCTTCTGTGGGCAACCACATTTCATTGTCCTGCCACCCTCATCATACAACATTTCTTCGTCCTATCCAATCTAAACCTTCCTCCTTTCCCTTTAAAGCCCTTGCCCCTTGTTCTGCCACTACAGGCCTTGCTAAAAGTCTCACCCTGTCTTTCTTGCCCTGTGGCCACTACAGTTTATCCTGACAACACCTTGGAGAGTGCCCAGAGATCTTCCCCTGATGGGGTTTGGCGGCCTGAAAGACATGAGAAAGGCTGAGGGCCCTGGGCTCTTTGGTGTGGAGACTGAGGACAGTCAAGGAGTAGCCTGAGAATGCCTGAGGAGTGGTTCTGGACATGGTGAAGCTTTTCTTCAGAGTAGGAATCAGCATGAGAAAGAAAGAACCCACAAGGTGGAACTGAGGAAGTCCAGGCTGGACACAAGGAGAAAGAAATTTCACTCTTAGCACAGTGTTGTGGTGGAACATGTCCCCCAGAAGGAGCCTGGAACAGCCCCAGACTTTCTGTCTGAAGGAAGAGCCAAGGAGGATGGAGAGATACCAGGAAAGGAAGGGGACACAAGGTGGGGCAGCCACATGGTTGTCCACAGCCTGCTGGGAAAGAAGTGTGGTGGATGTGACACCCAAATTTTCCCAAATTTCCAGCTTGAGAAGCTCGAAGAATTTTCCTCCTTGTTTCAACTGATGCCCATTGGCCCTCATCCTCCCATCATGCACAACAGGGTACA
>JANVCC010006484.1:25193-46186 GCA_025345505.1 Todiramphus chloris collaris | reverse complement strand
ACATGTTGGAGCAGCTTCAGAGACGAGCCACAGAAATACTCCAAGGGCTGGAACTCATCTGCTGGGAGGCCAGGCTGGGAGAGTTGGGGGTGCTCAGCCTGGAGAAGAGAAGGATGCAGAGAGACCTTCTGGTGGCCTTTCCACACTTCGAGGGGCCTGTCAGAAAGATGGGGAGGGACGTTTTAGCAGGGCCTTTTGTGACAGCACAGTGACAAGTGTTTTTAAACTAAGAGAGGGAGATTTAAACTGTAGAGAAGGAAGACATTTTTGATGCTGAGGGTGGTGAGACCCTGTCCCAGGTTGTTCGGAGGTATGGTCTCTGGAAACATTCCAGGTCAGTTTTGATGGGGCTCTGAACAACCTGCTCTAGTGGATGATGTCCCTGCACAGTGTATGGGGGTTGGACTAGATGACCTTGAAAGCTCCCTCCCTACACAGACCAGAAGACTGCCTGTTTCCCAAGTTAAGGGAAACCTTTCTTCCTAGAATCACAGAAGCATAGAATCATAGAGGTTGGAAAAGGTCTTCAAGATAGAGTCCACCAAATAACGCTACCATACATGTCCACTGCCAAACCATGTCCCTAAGCACCAAATGTAGATGACTTGATAACAAATCCGGGGATGGAGATTCAACCACTTCCTGGGCATCCTGTTCCAAAACTTGCCATCATTTTTGTTCAAAAATTTCAATCTAATGTGCAAACTAAACCTGCCCTGTGGCAACTTGAGTCCATTTCCTCTTGTATTATCACTTTTGCCTTGGGAGAGGAGACTGGCACTGACCTCTATACCACCTCCTTTCAGAAGAGAACAAGCAATGCCCGGGCACAGAAGGATGTTTCTTAACTGTCAACAAAGGAAAACACAGGATGTCTGAGTTCAATAAAACACAAAATACATTCCTCAGCCATGTCTGAAGTCCATGTTACCTCCACTTCAATCTGCTCTCCACTACTGTGGACCATCTCAGACCGGCAGAAAACACACTTTTGGTTGAATCACAAATCCCAAGACTTCTGAAAACATTCCCTGTCCCAGAATTTAGTTGTTTGTCCACATTCTCTCTCTGCACACAGTGAGTCCCACACTGAAGTCACGTTCACAGCAATGACTTCAAGCAGACTCTTTCCACTGGCTACAGATAAATGACACGTCACTCCATCTCAGGTGAAGGCAGGAGGAGAGTGGTCACCTCCAGCCCTGGCCACCTTGGAGCCATTGCTCAGGTTTCCCTTTCTAGTCATGGCAGAGAAATCAGTTGTCTCAAGCAAGACGTTTTGATGCATCCTGTCCAGTGGCCACCTCCTGCTGCAGATGGGCTCTCATGGGTCCTACATCACCCCACAACTGGGGTCTGCAGCTGCCTCAGGCTATCCTGCAGACTGCAGACAGCTCTGTGGGGCACCTGCATCAAGCCCTGAGTGAAGATGTAGGGCAGGAATTTAAGCATAGGTAGAAAAGTCCCCAATGTGATCCATGTGTGAGAAGTCTTCATTTTCAGAATGCTGAAAGCTGACTGTAAATTCTCAGCAATATTTTCCATTGGCCAAGGACATGGCCCAGCAGCTGATGGCCCTTTCTCCCCCTCTATGTAAATCTAGATCTATGCAGCCATTTCCCAAATGCATTATTTAGGAACACCTGGGATGGAGAAACTGTGCCCAGGACAGGTTTCTATTGATCCATTTCCTGTTGGTCTTTCAGATCTCACCAGAGCTGAGAGCAATGGGGGCTGGAGAGGTCGGATAAAGCCCACGACTCTTTCTATGCCACCAAGGAATGTCAGCCAATGATAACACTTCCCCCTTATCTTCCTTGCTTTGGATCTGGCCAAGTCTCTCTGAGGTGGACAATGACATCACCTCATGGCCTTCAACTCATCAGACCCCAACCCATACCCAGAGACCCCGAGCACCGCCAGCAACAGCAAATGTCATTCCTGTCTGGTACCCTGATCAGATTCTCCAGAGAAAGGGCTGGCTGGGGAGGTGAGTCCAGATTATCTACCTGTACTTCAGGAAGGCTTTTGACATGGTCTCTCCTAAGATCCCATAGAGAAGCTGGTGCACCACAGACTGGAAGAGCAGACAGTGAGGTGGATGGAAACCTGGTGCTGAATGGCCAGGCCCAGGGAATGGTGATCCGTGGAGATCACAAGATGCCTGGGACCAGGCCCTGCTGAGACCCACTGGAAGGGCTGAAACAGCCCCAAACAAGGCAGGTCTGAACCTCTCTGCTGGATCTTTACATGGCAATGGAAGAGACACAAAAATGGAATGGGGCTGGGACACCTCTCATCAGTGGCTCAGCTCCAAGTCCTGCCAAGGTGAGACAAGCAAATGGGGTGCTGGGTAATCAGTGGAGCTACTTATTATAGACCAACCCAAATTAAAACCTTTTACACTAATTTTACCAAACCAGAAAACAACAATAATGAGTGTAACAGAATTAAAGAACGACATTTGGATCATTGATGTAATTTCACCTTTACCAAACCTATAAATGATTTTGGAATCTGGGGCTAAAGGGACGATCTTTAAACCAATCCAGATGTACACAACAGGACAGTGGTGGGCTGTTGTGGATGGCAACAGATCAAGTTCACATATCACACAGAGAGCGATGAGACTGTCAGCACTGTCCTCACCACCCAGTCCCCATCATGTCCCCATGGCTGAACCACTATGAACCCATCTCTGTCCCTTAGAGCTCAGAGCATGGGACCAGCAAGAGGAGTGAAGATGTCAAACAATGGATCAAAACGCTACGCTGTGGGAGAACAACAAGGTTTCCTCTGTGAACGTCACCCTCTGGAAACCCAAGACACCTGTTTGGACATGGAACAAAAGATTTGACTCATGTAGATCCATGTTCAGAGATGACTTTGTTTCCAATGGAATCAAGTACTTCAATTTACGACTGTAAGTTTCCCATGGTTAACTGAGCTGCATCCCTGCAGAGAGAGACACAGGGATTTTAATCTCAGACAACTCGCAGTGAGTCAGCGTGAATCTTGTCACTGTTGGATCTGTCATTCAATTGTTGGTTGGACCAGAACCTATTCTCCTGAATCACCTTCTTCATTTCCAATTGGTCAGTGATGAAGTGCTGCTCAAATCCAGCACTTTCATCTCCCTCTCACCATCAAGAAATGTGAAATTGCTGCAAAATCCTGACCATGTCAGAACCTGCTGGTTATAGATGAAGATGGTGAAGGGTCTGGAGAAAAAATATTATGAGGAGCAGCTGAAGGAACTGGGTTTTTTTAGCATGGAGAAGAGAAGGCTGAGGGGAAACCTCCTTCACTACGAATCCCTGACAGGAGGTTGTAGTTGGTCTCTTATCCCAAGTAACTAGTGATAGGATGAGAGTAATTGTCCTCAAGTTGCACCAGGGGAGGTTTAGTTTGGGCACGAGGAACAATTTCTCTACTGAAAGAGGAGTTGGGCATTGGAACTGCCCACGGAAGGTGGTGGAGTCACCATCCCTGGAGGTGTGCAAAAAATGTGTAGATCACAGAATCCCAGAATGTCTTTGGATGTTTCACCTCAGGATACGGTCATGATAGTGTCAGGTGGATGGTTGGATGGTTGGACTTGATGATCTGGAAAGTCATTTCCAGCGTTCATAATTCTGTGGTTCTGTGGTTCTTGTGCCTGGGGCAGTCTGTCCTGTCAAGCCTATGTGGAACTCTGATCCAAGTGAGTTAATGTCTCACACACTGTGTGAGGAACACCCTGACCTAGGGGAAGGGACCTGACTTTTGCATGGTTAGTGATGTCACAGGCAGATGAGTAGGAGATGGGGTAGGAGCAGGAACATGGTTTGTGCATAGGTCTGTGATGTCACAGGTGGATAAGTAGGAGATGGGGCAGGAGCAGGGTCCTGGTTAATGTGGGGGATTGTGACGTAACAGATAGATGAGTAAGAGATGAGGCAGGAGCAGTTCTGTGGTTTGTCTTGGGCATTGTGATGTCATAGATAGATGTATAGGAAATGGGGCAGAAGCAGGCCCCTCTGTTTTGCAGGTGTTTGTGACGTGGTAGATGAGTAGGAGATGAGCAAGGACCAGGTCCCCAGTTGTACAAATTCTGTGATGTCACAGGTCGATGAATAGGAGAAGGAGCAGGAGGAGGCCCCTGGCTGGTGCAGGGCTTTGAGATGTCACAGGTTGCTGAGTAGGTGATTGGTGAGGATAAGGAACCCAGGTTTTGCAGGCCTTTGTGATATCACAAGTTGGTCAGTAGAAGATGGGGCAGGAGAAGGCACCTGGTTAACAAAGAGGTTTCTGATATCACAGTTGTAGGAATAGAAGATGGGGAAGGACCAGGGACCCAGGCTGTTCAGGGGTTTGTGATGTCACACGGGAAGGAGTAGGAGATGGGACAGAAGAATATCCGTGGCTTGTGCAGGGGATTGTGATGTCACAGTTGTATTAACAGGAGATGTGTCATGACCAGGGATATGGTTCGTTCAGGGCTTTTGATGTCACAGCTGGATGAGTAGGAGATGGGGGAATTGAAGGCCCATGATCTGTTCTGTTGTTTGTGATGTCACAGTTGCATCAGTAGGAGATGGAGCATGAACTGGCCTCTGGATTGATTAATGAGTTGTGATGCCACAGGAGGTAGAGTATGAGACAAGGCAGGAGCGGGGTCCTGGTTGTGCAGAGGTTTGTGATGTCACAGCAGGATGTGCAGGAGATGGTGCAGTTGCAGGGAGCTGGCATCTTCAGGGGTTTGTGATGTCTCAGCAAGGTCTTAGGATGGGTTTCTAAGACAGAGGATACGACTCCTAAAGTACAAATATCTCCACAATCTCAGGGCAGGGATTTGTAAGCTTTTTCTCCACATAACCAGAACACTCCCATATTTAAAGGTCCTCACCAGCTTATCTTAACCCTGAACTAATTGTGGTCATGTTTTGACATCTTGTCCAATTTCCTGCAAAAGCGTGGTGTTTCCATAAATGCTGATTCTGTTTCCTGGGAGGATACCATCATTGAACACAGTGGTCATTTGAACAGTCCCCTAATGCAGTCAATTTAATTTCCCAAATTTGCTCTTCATAAACGTCACAAAATGTGGTGTTATACCAATATTTTTTTCCAAGTTGCTGTTCTTGGAATCAGGATTCCTACCAGTCCTTATTCTCTAGTTCCTGGAAAACCTACACAAATCCAACATGCACTTATATTTAAGTTCTCCACAAAGGCCTTCATTAATGACACATGCACATCATTCATCCAGGCATTTTCCCTATCTTCTTGGTAAGCATCCCTAGGCTTCCTCACAGGCTGTTTTGAAATGACAAGAGAATTCACACTATGGTAAGACATAGGATCTTTTCCTTGGGGAAAAAAAAAAATCACACCATATCCCTTATCAAAAGGGTTTCCCCATTGATAAATTATAAGCCTAAATTGGTAAGCAAAATGATTGTTCGATAAATTGGTTCTATGACAGCACCAATCTCCATCACCATATATTCCCCACACTTGATGATCATAACACCCTGTCCCAATTCCCCATGTTGGTTCATACACTTGAATGTGACATGAAGAAACAGATTCTGGAAAGACATAACTCCAGACCCATTTAGGGAAGCCTGAGACATGGGTCCAACAACCCCATGAATCATCAAATCTACTTCAAACATTCACCCAGAATTTGAGAGAATCATAAAGCAGCTAAACAAAGTCTCTCGGGCAGCCTTTGGACAACTGGACGAAAAAATGGCCTGTCCAGTCTTTGTTTGAAAGCCTGTCATTTTGCCTGAAGTTTGCCAAGAGCTGTCACTATCTACAGTAACAGTTCTATTGGTGCGGGCATCTTGATAGAGCGATTGAAGCTTTGTCCAGCAGATGGCACTCGCCGACAGAATACAGACAGGTACAAAAAGAATTAATATCATACAACAGTCCATGCCTCTTCTCTGCATACATGTGAATGATGGATACACGTGTCTTTGCCAGACACTTTCATAGCGTAAAAAGCTGTTAGTAAAACTGTAGAAGCCCCCTCCCATTTGGGTTCAAATCTATTCTTCCTCATAAAATTCTTAATATGGACTTTATCTCCCAGATGGATGTCATGAACCTGAATTTCAGGACTTATTCCCCGATACCTGTGCCATCTTCTACTCATCTATCTGTGACATCATAGGGCCCCACACTAACCAGAGGAATCCTAATGCCCCATCTTCTACTCCTCCACCTGTGACATCTCAAAACCATGCACAAGCTGTGTCCCTGTTCCTGTCCCATGTCCTACTCAGCTGTGACATCATAATCCCCTGTACACCCAAGTCCTGGTCCTTGCTCTTCTACTCATCCATCTGTCACATCGCAAGTACCTACACAGAACAGGTCCCTGACCCATCTGCTACTCATGGCAATCTGACATCAAAAACCCCCCAAAACCCAGGCGAGTTCTCCTGTCCCATCTCCTACTCATATACATGTGACATCATAAGCTCCAGCACAAACCATGTTCCTGGCCTGCCCCATACCCTTACAATGGAGCTGTGACATCACAATCCCCTGCTCAAACCAGGTCCCTGCTCCTGCCACATGTCCTACTCATCTGTGACATCACAAGTCCCTGCACAGGCTCACTCCTACTTCTTGCTCATCTCCTCCTCCTCCTCGGACATTAAAAACACCTGGACAAAACAGGTCCCTTCCTCTTCTGCTAATCATCGAGCTGAGACATCAGAAAGCCCTGATCAATCCCTGTCCCTTTCCCTAATCCTACTCATGGAGCTGTGACATCAGAAACCCATGAAGAAACCAGTGACCTTCTCCTGCCCCATCTCCTTCACCTGTGACATCACAAAACCTGCACAGCCTAAATCCAGCTCACACCCCATGTCCTACTTATTCATCTGTGACATCACAAACCCCTCTAGAAGCCAAGACCTTGCTCCTGACCAATCTCCTATCAACCCACTTTTGGACATCTCAAACCCTTGCACAAGACAGAGGCCTGCTCCTTCCCATCTCCTACTCAGCTGTCTGTGACATCACAGACCCCTACAGCAGGTAGGGGCTGCTCCTTGTCTGTCTACTTGTCATCCTTCTGTGACATCACAAAATCCTGCACAGTGTCACGTCCCGCTCAGTCAAGGTGGGGGAACAAAGGGAGTAACGCAGGGTGGGTGATTCGCTCAGGTCGAGATACAGAGACTGACCCCACAGGTCCACGACTTGAAAAGAGTTTAACCCTTAATGCCCTGAACGATGACAACCCCTGACCCTGTGTGTGACGGGCTGAAAGGGAAGGGAACGGACAGAGGAGAGGGGGAGGAGAGAGAGTGAATTGCAGGCAAAGTTCTGGACCACCACCCAGGGTTACAGCAACATCTCACCTGGTCTGTTCCTTGGGGTCTTCAGTGGTGGACACCCCACCTGCTGGTGGAACAATGGAGTTGAGGGGTGCAGAGACCCTGGATTTTATTACCCTTTGCCGGTGGCAGCACATAGGAAAATTTGGCAAGGGGACACGGCCACTGATCTGCCAAAGTCCTTCCCTCCTGACAGAGCTGTCAGATTTTGTCCCCTGTTCCAACCACAAGGCTACTTCTCCTGTCAGCTGGTCCAGCTCAGGGTGTTCCTCACACAGTGTGTGCGACATCAGCTCATTTAGATCAGAGTTCCAAAGGAGCAGGGACACAGTTTGTGCAAGGTTCTGTGAAGTCACAGATGAATGAGTAGCAGATGGGGCAGGAGCAGTAACATGGTTTGTGCATGGGTCTGTGGTGTCACAGGCAGGTAAGTATGAGATGGGGCAGGACCAGGCTTGTGGTTAGTCTGGGGCATTGTGATGTCATAGATAGATGTCTAAGAAAGTGGGCAAGAGCAGGTGTTTGTGATGTCATGTCACAGGTGGATGAGTGTGAGATTGGTAAGGACCAGGGGTCACAGCTTGTGCAGGGATTTTTTTGATGTCACAAGTTGGTCAGTAGGAGATGGGGCAGGAGAAGGCACCTGGTTTATGAAGAGGTTTTTGATGTCACAGTTTTAGAAATAGAAGATGGGCAAGAACCAGGGGCTCAGGATGTGCAGGGGTTTGTGATGTCACACGGGAATGAGGAGAAGATGGGACAGAAGAATGTCCCTGGCTTGTGCAGGGGATTGTGATGTCAGAGTTGTATTAATAGGACATGTGGCAGGACAAGGGAGTTGGTTTGTTCAGAGCTTTTGATGCCACAGCTGGATGAGTAGGAGATGGGGGAATTGAAGGCCCATGATTTGTTCAGTGATTTGTGATGTCACAGATGCATTAGTAGGAGATGGAGCATGAGCTGGCCTCTGGATTGATTAATGATTTCTGATGTCACAGGTGGTTGAGTATGAGACAAGGCAGGAGCAGTGTCCTGGTTGTGCAGAGGTTTGTGATGTCACAGCAGGATGCGCAGGAGATGGTGCAGTTGCAGGGAGCTGGCATCTTCAGGGGTTTGTGATGTCACATATGAGTTAGCAGGTGATTGGTAAGGAGCAGGGAACTGTCTGGTTCAGGGTTTTGTGATGTCCCAGCTCCATGATTATGATATAGGGCAGTCCACGGACATGACTTATGCTGGACATTGTGAAGTCATTGGTATAGAAGTAAGAGATGGGCCTTGAGCAGACCCTGCTTGATCTAGGGCATTGTGACATCACAGGTGAATGAGTAGGAAATGGGGCAGGAGCAGGAATCTGTCTTAGATAGGCATTTGTGATGTCACAGTTCCATGATTTTTAGTTGGTGCCAGAAACTGGCTTTCTGCAGGGCTTTGTGATGTTACAAGGAGGTGGGTAGATGATTGGCAAGGATGAGGGACCCAGCTTCTGCAGGAGTTTGTGATGTCACAGGTGGCTGGCCAGGCCAACTGCAGCACTGTCCGGACCAAGAGCCAAGATGGCCGGTGGCTGATGGTGCTGCAGCAGCAGCTGCTCTGTGGAGTGTGACTGTGATTAGTACTGGGTGGGGGTTGTGATAATTAGGGATGAGTGCAACCCTGTTGGAGCTGAGTGCTGGGAGGGGAGGAGAACCCTCTGGAGAAGCCAGAGTCAGGGTGCCCCAGTGTGTCTGGGACACCTCAGGCACGGGACTGAATCTTTACCCTTGGGTTTCTGCACTTTGTGTCCCAGCCTCAGGCCTGGGGTGTCAATGGCCAGTTGTAGCTTTCGGGAACTGTTTGAGGATTCAGGTGGGACATGGCCGAGTGACCTGATCCAAGGTCTCCCCACCACACAGCCCCTGCTGATCTCCACCCTGGATTGTGAGTGAGTTAGTCTCACACTGAAATTTTTTGACAGTGGACAGACATGGAAAGCTCCACTAACTGCAGTCTGGGAGGACAAAGAATTGTCACTCAAATGGTAGTCCTGTGGTGCCAGAGGTCAACCCGAGGGAGCCTGCATCAGACCCTGGCTTTGTGTTTCAAGGACGAGCCAGCACTGGTTGCAGAGTAAGGAGTGAAGGTCTAGAAATGTCAGGGTGAGAGCTGGGTGGGAAAGGGAGATGGGTGTCAGCAGCCTGAAGGGCAAGAGGTGCAGGCAGGGGACAGTGTAGGGCAGTCTGCAGGAGAGATGGACAAGTGCTCTGGACAGGCTGAAAGGCCCCCAGGGACCTGACTACTTGGGCAAGGCCTGTGGTCAGGTCTTGGCCTTTCTGCTTCATCAACAAAACCCAGGGTTATCTCCCCTGCTTTTTGCCTTTCTCTGCCTGGAATCCTCCAATGATCTCCCCTTACAAGCTCCTGGGGAGCCATTCTCAGTAACAACCCTCAGTGGGACACATTAATCTATAAAGGAGCTTTGGTTGCAGCTCCAGATGCACAGGGGATCACTCCACCAAAAGTTCATCCTGATGCAAGCTGGGTAACTGCTTTATATGTATTCTAAACATATATATCCATTTTAGTTCTTACAAAAGGCAGCTATTCTAATAGTTTCTGTAATTGATTTACATAGTCCAAGCATGTGCAATAAAATTAGGTTTAGTGTCTCTTCTCCAGTCAGTGGTCTTCCATGACCTCTGGTGGTCATTTACTTTATCTTCTCTTCTTCACCACTGTGTTCTTTTAGTGACTCTAATTAGACTCTGAAGGCAGGAGTTGGGATGTCTGGTGGAGTTTTACTAATCTTTGAACAAGCAACAACAATGAATGGGTAGTTGTATAGTAGGGACACATTGTGAAATCCATAACCTTGTATATATTGATTATCTCTGGGAAGACAACACCAAGACATCTCGAGGAACCCGAGCATGATGAACAGACAAGAACCGTTTTTGTGGCAAGAATAAGGATTTTAGGCTTTAGGTCACTGAAAAAACACTGTGATGAAGAAGAGAAGATGAATTAAATGTCCATCAGAAGTCATGGAAGACCACCGAGGGGAGAAAAGACCCTATGCCTAATTTTATTATGCATGCTCGAAATATGTAAATGAATTCCAGGAACCCATTAGCATAAGAGTGCCCTTTGTAAGAAACAAAATGAATCTGTATGTTCAGCCTGCATATAAATTGTGTACCCAGCTGGCATCAGGACGCACATTTGGAGGAGTGATCCCCTGTGTGTCTGGCACTGTAAAATAAAGAAAGCCTGCTGAATAACCTCGGTTATTGAGTTTTTCATTGAATCAAAAGGAAGGAAGATGATCAGGTGAGAGCAGGGATGTGGATGTCTACAGCCTGCAGAGGAAGAGGGGCAGGTGTGGGACACTGTGGGACAGCCTGTGGTGGAGATGACAGAGAGATGAGGACAGTCTCAAAAGCCCCATCAGTGATGAGCTCTTTCTGCCCTTGGCTCTGGCTTTTGTCTCTGACACTACTGCCTGTATGGAAGCACCTTCTCCTTCCAGTACCAGATTCTCAGGACCTCCCCTTCCACAGCTGAGACCCTGGGTGGTGTTGTACCATAGTCCTATACTTGGCATTGCACATCCCCACCTCCCAGTGCTCCAGGAAGACTCCTGAGTAAGGATTGAACAAAAAGATCTGCCTTCCTAGGGGTTGGGGGTCAGACCTTGGCCTTTTGACTTCATGTCGTCCATCCAGGTGTACTCATAATCTGTTTCACTTTATAATCTTTGTTAACTTCTCATCTCAGCTTCCAGGGTTCTGATGTAACAAGCCCTGGAAAGTTTTCTCAGAAATGGTCCTCAGTGGGACCATTAACACTGCAAGAAACTTTGGAGTTTGCACCTGCCTGTGACCTCTAGAGAGGTTTCTTCATCTTCCTCTCAGTCCCTGAGGTTCATGGTCTGAGCACAAACACCACCTGAGGGATCATTCAAATGCCTTGTTCTGTTGCTGTGCTGCTGAGCTGGGCTGGGCTCCTGGGCTGGAGGGAGCTCCTGGGAAACAGCAGCACTGCCCAGACCCAGCTCTGCCCAGGAGCAGCTCCTCTTCCAAGCCAGAGAAGAGAGGACTGAGCAGAGTGAGAGAAGAAGCAGTCAGGGATGGGAAGAAGATTGAGAAGTCCCTTGGAATGAAATCTTCATAGCCCTCTATGAGGTAAGTACCTGCATGAAGGGCAATATCTCTGAATTTCACAGGAAGTTCTCCAAACCCTGACACAAACCAGAGGCAGGAGGATTTTTGTAGTTTCTCCAGCACAGAGGAGGAGGAGGTGCTGCAGAGCAGGGCTTCCCTGCTGCAACATCAGAGGGCCAGGGCATGTGGGCTGCCTTGTGCTGGGCACGGCTGCAGGGTGTGAGTGTGTGTGTGCAGGCAGGGTGGGCAGGGCTGTCCTTGCCAGCAGGGTCCCTGCAGGCCAGGGGCTGTGTGCTGGGGCAGGGACTCTGCCGCCTGCCAGGCTCAGCTCTCAGCCTGCCCAGGGAGATCCCTACAGAGAAGCTGTGGGGAGAAGCTGTGGGTGGAAGGAGTCATCCTAGGCAGGGCATAGCAGGGTACTGCAGCTATCAAGAGGTTGCAAGGCTCAGATCCCCACACAGAAACTGTACGGAGAAGGTGATGGTGGGAGAAAAGACATCTGGCATGGCAGACCAGGGTGTCGTTCCTTTTTAGAGTGTGCTACGTTTGTCAGGGCAGATTAGAGCTCCATCCTACGCCTGAGCAAGGGGAGTTTCAATATTCATATCAAGGCAGCTTTTTCCTGTAAGGCAAGCAGTCTCTTCTTTGAATTTTTATCCTCTGGCTGGGCTGGGTGGGCAGTGTGAAAGTGGAATTTGTCTATCTGCTCTGGAGCAGGCACTGAGAGCTCAGATCATATGAGGACTTGTCTGAGCTGCTCCTGATCCCCTGCACAAGCAGAGCTGCTCCTGGGCACGATACATCTGAGCTCACAGACTGGGGGATGGGCTCTGGGAGCAGTGACAGGGAGCAGACCTGGGCACAGAGAAGCAGCTCCTGGCAGGGATAGCTCCATGCATCAGAGACAGGGGCAGGGGCTCAGAGGGAGCTGCTCCCACAGATGCCTTGGCAGGGGGTTCAGGCACCTCCCTGCCATTGCTGCAGGAAACCCCTGGTCTTCTCTCCCACCCAGCAGAGCCTCTGCCCTTACGGCCATGGGGACTCAGTCACCTTCTCAGTGGCCTCAGCCCTGAGGAGTAGAAATTCTCAAATACCCACTGTCTGTCCCTGTCCTGCCTCCATCGGCAGCAGCTCTCTGACATTGCTCCAGTTTCCCCCTCCTCTTGCCGCTCCTTTTGGTCTTGTCACTGGACTGGTTTGTGATGTGTGATTCAGATGCACTTCAGATACCAATCCTGGTGCTCTTGCCCTGCAGATGTGTCCATGGGAGTGAAGTGTCCCAATCCCCTCCTAATGCCCAGGCTCCAGTCACACCAAGGAGAAAACTCTCCCTTCAGCACAACCCATATTTAGGACATTGGCTTCTTCCCCTGCAGAGTCTTACTGGGCTGCAGCGGCCCTCCACAAGGACACAGCTCTCCCGTCACATCTCTGTGTTCTCAAGGAGCCCCATGGAGAAGACACCTCAGTGCTGAGGCCATGGGAATGGTGCTGGGTGGCTGTGCACAGGCAGCTGCACTGAGCCCTCTGTGTCTGTGGCTGGGAGGGTAGACCTGAGATCCTCCTTAGGTAGGATGGGAAGGGGAGAGGGGTTTGGAGATTGCAATTGCACACTGGATCCCTCTGCTCCCAGCAGTGTCCAGGTTCTTCTTAGGGGAATGTCTTGGTGCAACCATGTTACAGCTGAAAGAGCTGCTAGCACAGGGCATCTGAGACCAGGGCTGGTAGACAGAGTGACTGTCCTCCCTCTGCACCAAGGGGCAAATCCATTGCCTCTCAGGAACCACAAGGTTTCCCTGGCAGGGCAGCAAAAATGGTGGCACCTCCAAAAGTGCTTCCTCAATGTGGTGTTGCAAGCAGAAAAAAATCCACACAGCAAACCCCCTCAGCTCTTCTCTGGTATCACATGACTCAGTAGAGACAATGCTGCAGAGCTCTTGGCTCTACCGACTAGGTTTGATCTGAGATCCCCCCATGTTCCTATTTGCCTCTGGCTGTGGGGCAGGAGTGACTCCTGCAGAGCCCCAGCAGAGCCCCTGCTCCTCAGAACACGCTCATCCAGCCCCAGCCACAGATCAGGGAAGGCACCTGCCAAAGAACCACCTGACAGGGGAGAGGCAGTTGGGAGTTTCCATGGGAACTGAGATAGGCTTTGCTCAGAGAACTCTGCTCTAATTTCTCACTGCCTTCTCCTCCTTGCACAGCTCCACATGCCCAGAGGCAGCAAATGTCCAACAGCAGCTCCATCACCCACTTCCTCCTCCTGCCATTCGCAGACACACGGCAGCTGCAGCTCTTGACCTTCTGGCTCTTCATGGGCATCTACCTGGCTTCCCTCCTGGGCAATGGCCTCATCATCACCACCATAGCCTGGGACCACCACCTCCACACACCCATGTACTTCTTCCTCCTCAACCTCTCCCTCCTTGACCTGGGATCCATCTCCACCACTGTTCCCAAAGCCATGAAGAATTCACTCTGGGACAACAGGGACATCTCCTACACAGGATGCACTGCACAGGTGTTTCTCTTTGTCTGTTTCATTTCAGCGGAGTATTTTCTCCTCACCATCATGTCCTATGACCGCTACGTGGCCATCTGCAAACCCCTGCACTACGGGAGCCTCCTGGGCAGCAGAGCTTGTGTCCACATGGCAGCAGCTGCCTGGGCTGGTGGCTTTCTCAATGCTCTGCTGCACACGGCCAATACAATTTCCCTGCCCCTCGGCCAGGGCAATGCCCTGCACCAGTTCTTCTGTGAGATCCTCCAGATCCTCAAGCTCTCCTGCTCAGATGCTTACCTCAGGGAACTTAGTCTTCTTCTCTTTAGTTCTTTTGCCTTTTCGGGGTGTTTCATTTTCATTGTGTTGTCCTATGTGGAGATTTCAGGGATGTGCTGAGGATCCCCTCTGAGCAGGAACGGCACAAAGCCTTTTCTACCTGCCTCCCTCACCTGGCTGTGGTCTCCTTGTTTATCAGCACTGCCATATTTGCCTACCTGAAGCCCCCCTCCATCTCTTCCCCATCCCTGGACTTGGTGGTGTCAGTTCTGTACTCGGTGGTGCCACCAGCAGTTAACCCCCTCATCTACAGCATAAGGAACAAGGAGATAAAGGATGCTGTGAGGAAACTGATCACTGGACTGTTTTCAGAACTAAGAAGCTGTTCTTCCATGGGCTCTTTTTGATGGGATCAGGGTTCCAGCGTGGCCTTCTAGGGAATTAGGGCTGGTTCAGGGTGTGCCTGTTGGTGGCCAGTGACCATGCAGTTGTCAAGTGGTCTCCAACAAACCTGTGTGGGGATCATCAGCTGGTCATAAGACTGATGGCAGTGGAGCATTTTTCTGCAGGGGGAGCTGCCAGGAGAGCACAGGGGATCTTCAGGGACAGTGTGTGCCAGGGAGTCAGCAGTGAATGTAGCCCACTGAGCATGAGCCTGAGCAGAGTGATGTCCCCAGAGACAATAAACCAACTCTGGGTGTGAACTGACAACAGAGAGCTCTGTAACCCCCAGGACTGCAGCAGGCTGAGGGAAAGGAGTCTGGAGACTGAGTCGTCTGACCCTCAGTTAACTGTCCCAGGCTGGATCCAGTGCAGCACCAAACACATCTCCCAGCACTGGAACAAGGCAGGGACCTCTGAGCACTCTCCGTGGCCTCAGATGTGTTTCCATGGGACCTGTTCAGTGGCCATGACCACCATCAGCTCTGTCTGCCACCCAGCTGACCAGTGCAGCTCAACAGAGTCACCCCATGGTCCTGGGCACCACTGTCCATGTGCTCTGCAGAGCAGCAGCCCCACCTCAGGGGATGTGGGGAGCCTGGGGAAGGAGGGGCTACCATTGGCAAGTCAGACCAGCACAGACGTTCTATGGGTTGATGGGATGTCCCAGGAGATGAGCAGGGCACTGTGTGTGTGACAGGATGACATGGAAAGAGAAACCCTTTGCTGCAGGTGCCAGTGTGGGACAGGTTGTCCTGTCACTGGAGCAGCTGGAGCTGTTGGAGGAGCCCCTGGGACAATTTCCTCTTGTCATTCTGGGGATCAAGTCTGGCATGCGGGGCTGCAGACTGCCTGGGGTGGGGAATCTCCTCAGTGTGCTGGCTGGTGGAACATTCTCTCTGGCCTCCATTTCCTGCTGTGGGACCAGTGCCAATACTGATGCTCTGCTGGGTTTAGCTGGAGTGAATCTGGGAGATGGCACCTTCCAGTGAGGGGCTGGGAGGTATGGGCTGGGAAACAGGATACAACAGTGTCCTCACACAGCCAGGCTTCCTGTGAGAGACATAATGGACCAGCAGATCAGGGTCTGGTCTGTGCCATTGTTCACAGGACATCCTGGGGAAGCTGCCCCAGGGCAATTCTCACAGACCAGTCAGTAACATTGACTATTTCCAGCACTGGCCTCTCAGACCACGTCGGAGATATTGACTGTGCCTCCATAGAGAGACACCAGATGACTTGGTCAACAGTCCATGTTTGAATTGTATGGACAAGATGTCAGCTTGGATGTCATGTGTGTGTGGGGAGATGAACCTGACAGAGTGTTGGGGAATGGCTTGAGAACAAGGGCCATGGCTCACTGCAAGATATATTAGCAGAAGCTAGGCATGAGGCCTAGCCCAGCTGCAGGGACAGGATGTCCGTGAGGAGGAACGTTAGGATAATAAAAGGATGCTTTGGTTAACGGAAAGAGGGACATTATATCAGCATAAAACTATATCAGGATGTTTTGGTCAATGGAAAGAGGAGCTATGTAGCATCTGGGACCATCAAGGGGTGGTCGTAGGGAAAGTGTGACTTCTTGAATGGACCTATGGGAACTATCATGAATATGTATAACTTGTGTGTACTCCAATCAGCATGTATTAGTGATTAGCATAATAGTATATAAGTAGTTGCAAGTGTGACAATAAACAAAGTTTGCCTATCAATCATATTGATTTCCTGCACTCTTCCCTCGCCGTTCCGCAAATGGTGACCCCGACAATACAGTGACCACGGGAGCAACGAGCGAGGAAGCGCTGATGAGCAGCGATCGGAGGGCGAAGGAGTAATAAAGCTGGCGTTCTGAGTCTCCTGTGCCTGGGGCAATCTGCTGACGAGACGAGGTCCTGCCGCTCGACTTGGCTGCCTGATAACGGTAACAAGCTGCAACTGGCCAGATGCTTAGATTTTGTGAAACGTAATGGAAAGGCAGGCAGCCTATGAACTTTTACAGTGCTTTTTAGAAAAGCTTGGAATTTAGGAAATTAACCTTAAAAAGGAATTAGTGGGATTATTAACATATGGAGTAGAACAAGGCTATTTTAGGGACCCTAATACGGTTTTTGATTTAGATGAATGGCAAGGGTTTGGAGATTATTTATGGGCAAAAGTAATTGATGAAGATAAAACAGACAGAAAGCTGGCACATCCTTGGAGGGCTGTTATTAACTGTCTGAAGCAGTATCATGCGGAACAAAGGGTTGCAGCCATAGTGAGTTCTTATCTCCAGGCGGGTGTGTCTGGGGGGGGAGGGAAAGCCAACAGCAGTGCCGGGTAGGCTAGAGCTGGGAAGCGATAACATTCCAACGCCTCCTACAACTCACTCAATTGTGGTTGCAAAAGCCTCTGACGATGAATTCCCTCCTCCCCCACCATCCTGTGAACCTTCTGCACCGTCTGCACCTCTGGTGGCAACCCAGCTCCCAGGAGGTCCAGACAGGCTGCTGCTTGGCTATGAATCCCAATTAGAGGAGGAAGCTGTGCAATATCATCCTGAGGAGGTCACTCTTAGTGCTAAGGCTGGCACTGGGCAGCCCAAAGGGCCAGTGGTCAAGGGGGTAGACTGGAGGTCCATAGTGAAAGAGGAATAGAAGCAGGAGATCGGGGCCTGCTCTGAGAGCTTGACAACACACGCCTTTCCTGTAGTATTCACACAGGATGGGCAAGGAAATGTCACGGCTAATTATAGCCCTCTTGACTGGAAATTACTCTCGCAGTTACGGAGTACAGTAGCTGAGACAGGTATTCATGGGGAGCCAGCCACACAGATGTTAAACTATATTTGGGGCGCCAGTATTTTGTTACAGGAGGATATTAAGACAGTAATGTGCATGATTTTGTCACAATCAGAGTTAATGCTATGGCAAGCGCACTGGCATAGCCTATGTGATGAAGCCGCAAATCAGGTGCAGAGAGCGCCTGTAGATCCCTTGAACAGTGTCACAGTAGGGTGCTTAATGGGGGTCGGGCCATATGCTAAATTAGAGAACCAGGCCCCGCTTGACCCAGACGTATTGAAATAGGCTATGCGGTTAGCCTGGATGGCCCTAAAAAAGGTTAGGACTACACCGCCTACCCCGTCCTATATCAGCATCAAACAAGGAAGGGAAGAGCACTTTGCTACCTTTGTAGATCGAGTAACGGGGGCAATTAACTGTGCGGATGTTCCAGAGTATATGAAAGGGGCCCTGTTGCGGCAGTGCGTGTTAGAGAATTCGAACGCCGCTGCTCGATCTATACTGGTAACAATGCCTGCTGATGCCAGTGTGGAGGCTATTCTGGAGAGAATGAGCAGGGTGCCTGTGGGCCATCAGGCTGTTAGTGGAGGCAGTGAAGGAGGTGGGGGTCAGGATTCAAGAGAGTCAGGGTCAGGTTTTAGCAGCCCTCACTCCGCTGCAGTCAGGGAGATCTAAAGGAGGCCCTCGCTTGCACTGTTTCCGATGCGGCCAGCAAGGTCACATGCGGCGCAACTGGCGGGTGCCACACGTATGGTGCCTCAACTGCCAAGTGGATAGCCATGCTGCAGCAGCCTGCCGCCGGAAGCAGGGGAGCGGGAGACAGAACGCGAGGAGCTGCCGCGCGATGACCCCAACAGCAGCACCAGCGATGGCATCGGGCCCAAGGTCAGCAGGGAACTCTTGCCAGCCAGCGAACTTCGCCCCAGCACCGCAGGAAGCCTCAGTCTGGACCTGGCAACCACAATAGATACGACGCTGATCGACAACCGGGTTGCCTGCGTTCCTGCTGGAGTTCAAGGACCGCTTACCTGCAGGGCACAACGCTATGGTGCCTTACTCATAGGCCGCTCGTCTGCAGCCATTAAAGACCTAGTAATATGTGGAGGAATGGCTGCATGCCAGAGGAGGACATGAACTTCTTGGAGTGACCAATCCAGTCTTTCCCCTGATATCTAAGATGGAGGACGTTCCCTTAGCATCTGAGAGGGAGGACGTGCCTTGCCTTTGAACGTCCTTGAGAAGGGAGTAAAGAAGGGAGTAACGAAGGGAGTATCTAAGTCCTGCAGACAGAGTTGTGTGTAACCGCAAGAACAATAGCTGACCACCAATCCAGAGGAGGACTTGCATGGTGGCCGAGAACTTGTAACCAATAATAAGTTTGTTTGCACATGTGGCTTGTTTGATAGACTATATAAACATGATGTGTACTATTAATAAAGGAGAACGACCATATTCATATTGAGGTTACGTCATTACTTGGGTTCCGACTCCCACTCCCACATCTTGTAGCAGAGGATGGTTTAGGCGCCAGAAGATTCTCCGAGACTGCGGTAAGCAGCGAGAGGAGGGAGCAGAGTGGGAAAGTCGGCTGAGGGAAGCCCTGCTTGAGCATATGTCTAAGCAGACATGTATACCGGTGTGAGGTCACTCCTCACCCCTCAGGTGCAGCTATGGAAACAGAGGCTGCGGCCACGTTGCTAGCTGGTATACTCTCTAAGAGGAAAGGAAGTGCCAGTGAAGCAGTTACTGAGATTAATTATGTTGGGGCAAAAATGTGGACATTTTGCCAACACCTGCCTGTTATTTTCCGTATCGGAATGGAAAGACTTTGGGGGTACGATGTGGCAAAAGACTGTTGTAGGTGATGGGAAGGTTGAAAAGGAGATCAAGGCAGTTCAGCTGCTCTGGAACTCCGTGCTCGAGACGTTACAGAGCATGAAAGCGGAACGGGAAGTTGCTTACGCAGCAGTGCAGATGCTGGGACCCGGCCCCTCTACTATCGAGCTGGCACCACCTAAGCCCGGTCCGGTGTCCCAATTTTTTTGGATTTTCTGCGGTGAGAGGCATGACGGCACCGATAAAGGGCGTTAGCGAACTTTGTGGGAGGGAGAGCGATAAATCCCCGAACGCGGAAGCCCCCAAGTCCGGAGGGTTGGGAGAGCTCCTGGAGAAGGTGGAAGTGTCTGCTGACAAGGCATCCGCCTTTTCTGCGACAGGTGCGGAAGTACCTTCATCCGCCACTGAGAAAGGGGCGGGGTCTGGGGCGTGTCATGACATGTCTGCGCAGGGCGGTGCGGCACATCGATCAAGCCCTAGATCTCCCCCCCCTCCTTCCGTCGAGCCCAGCTGGTCTCCGCCTCCCACGCTTCCAGCATCTCCTCTATACCCTCCGCTGCCAGCATCTCCGGGGGAACCGTCAGAATCCACCTCCTCCAGCGACAGAGCGGAGTCGCAACTGACTGAGGCCACCATGAATCTTTTGCAGAGTGTTTTGAAACGTCTTGACAACTTAGAGATGCGAGATCAAATAAAGAAGGACGAGTTACCCCCTTGTCTTCAAAATCCCCCAGCATTGGCTAAACCCGGACGCTGGAGTGGTATAATTAAGGACACGATCCTGGAGGGCCACTGGAAGCCTATGGGAGACCTGGGAGAACCTACCTCCCTGGCTTTTCCAGTGCTGCAAGAAAATAGTGTAGGGAAATGGGAACCGCACCACTGGAAAATTTTACAACAAGCCCGACAGTCCGTTTACGAACTATGGTGTAAAATCAGAGGCCACTAGACGGATTGTCACGTGGATTTTTTCCACTGATCTTATGTGTCCGTATGATTGTCAAAGCCTGATGCGACTTTTGTTGACTCCCACGCAGTTTCTGCTGTGGCAGTCATCTTGGCAGCAGCGAGCAATCGCTGCAGCAGCCCAGCGACAAAGAGATGGGGACCCTCTCAAGGGAGTTACCGTTGATATGTTGATTGGAACTGGGAACTTTAGTGACCTGAATGCTCAAATTGCCTTCCCAGACAGCATGTTGCAGCTGTCTGCACGGTTGACCCTGGATGCGTTTCTTGGTCTTCCAGGGTCAAGTGCTCCCTCGTTTGGCAACCTTGTACAGGGGGCCACAGAGATATATTGTCATTTTATAGACCGCCTTTGGGACGCTATAATGCAGCATCCTGATTTAGATCAAAACGGCAAAGAACAAATGTTTCGTATATTGGCATTTGATAACGCGAACAAAATCACAAAACAGCTGCTGGCAGCCCTGCCTAAGAGTGCAGGAGTAGATGAGATGCTCTTGCGAGTGGACAGAGCAGAGACTCAGTGGCAATGTAACATTGTGGCAGCTGCAGTGCAGGGTGCTGTACAAGAGGCCATGAAACCTATAGCCGTGGTGGTACGCCAAGTCTGTCCACAGGCACAGACCGGGATGGTCCTTCCACAAGCAGAGACAGAACTTTAAGTTTCTTTGTTATGGACTCAGAAAGTTAAAGCCCTTAA
>JANVCC010006484.1:0-10193 GCA_025345505.1 Todiramphus chloris collaris | reverse complement strand
GCTGTCCTTGCCAGCAGGGTCCCTGCAGCCCAGGGGCTGTGTGCTGGGGCAGGGACTCTGCCGCCTGCCAGGCTCTGCTCTCAGCCTGCCCAGGGAGCTCCCAACGGAGAAGCTGTGGGGAGAAACTGTGGGTGGAAGGACCCATCGCTATCAGGGCAGGGCAGGGCAGGGCAGGGCAGGGTCCTCCTGATGTTGAGAGGGTGCTGGGTGCATCGGGGCTGCTCACAGCTCAAGCTCAGCATTATTATTTTAAGGGGTCTCTCAATAACAATGTCAAGGCAGCATTTTTCTCTAATGGAAGGATTCATTGCTTTTACTTTTATCCTCTTCTTAGTCTGGGTGGGCAGCATGAAACTAGTGTTTGTTGCATTGCTCTGGAGATGGCGCTGAGACATCAGCTTTTGGTAGGACTTGTTTCAGCTGACCCTGAGACCCTGTGAACCCTGAGCTGGACAGGGCAGATCTGAGCTCACATCCAGTAGGATGTGCTCTGGGTGCAATATCAGGGAGGAGACCTGGGCTCAGACAAGCAGCTCCTGGCCTGGACAGCTCCTGGACCAGAGACAGGGGCAGAGGGATGCCCTGCGATGGGGATCCTGCCACCCCCCTGCCACACCTTGCAGTGCAGGTGTTTTCCCAGAGCAGCCCCTGCTCTCATCTCCTCTCCCACCCAGTACAGCTGCTGCTCTCCAGGCTGCGGGGTCTTTGCTTGAGTCAGCTCCTTAGCAGCTAAATCCTAAGTGTGAGAAAACCCCAGGTGTCATTTGGGAAGTGTCTCCCTGTCCTCCCTCAGCAGATGCACTGAGACATTTCTCCATCTTGCTCTCCTATCCACACTGCCTTGTTCTGCTCCTCACACTCTCTGGAAGCAAAGGGGGTTTCAGGTGCAGCTCACACACCACCGCTGCAGGTCTTGCTGTGCAGTAGTGTCTATGGGAGCCCAGTCCCTCAGCCTGAACTGGTAGGGCTATGGTCAGGGCAGTGATGTGGCTCTGCTCAGGTCCCTCCAGTTTGAGCACATCCAGGAATTTTCCTGGGGTTCTTCTGCGGGGAGACGCTGGGAAGCTCCACTTTATTCTGTGTGGAGAACATAGCAGTTGACATGTGAGTTTCAGAAGCTGTCACCCTTTTCCCAGGTGCCTGCTGCTGTAGGGCAAGGACAGGTCCTTCGGAGACCATGAGCAGAGCTGTGGTCCTAATGGCCCATTTGACCAACACAAGCCTGACCACCAGCCAGGGAAGTGTATGGGGGGCAGGGAAGGGAAATAAAATTTCCACAGAGAAACACTAACATGTGAATGTCTTTCCTCCTTTGACAGGACCTCATGAATAAGGAGATCAGATGTCCAACAGCAGCTCCATCACCCACTTCCTCCTCCTGCCATTCGCAGACACACGGCAGCTGCACCTCTTGACCTTCGGGCTCTTCCTGGGCATCTACCTGTCTGCCCTCCTGGGCAACGGCCTCATCATCACCACCATAGCCTGGGACCACCACCTCCACACCCCCATGTACTTCTTCCTCCTCAACCTCGCCGTCCTTGACCGGGGATCCATCTCTACCACTCTCCCCAAAGCCATGGGCAATTCATTCTGGGACACCAGAGACATCTCTTACTAAGGGTGTGCTGTGCAGCTCTTTTTCTTTCTCTTCCTGATTGTAGCAGAATATTTTCTCCTCACCATCATGTCCTATGGCCCGCTATGTTGCCATCTGCAAACCTCTGCCCTATGGGACCCTCCTGGGCAGCAGAGCTTGTGTCCACATGGCAGCAGCTGCCTGGGCCAAAGGGTTCCTCTGTGCTCTGCTGCACATGGCCAATACATTTTCCCTGCCCCTCTGCCAAGGCAATGCCCTGCACCAGTTCTTCTGTGAGATCCCCCAGATTCTCAAGCTCTCCTGCTCACACTCCTACCTCATTGAAATTGGGCTTCTTGTGGTCAGTGCCTGTTTAGTTTTTGGTTGTTTTGTTTTCATTGTGGTGTCCTATGTGGAGATCTTCAGGGCCGTGCTGAGGATCCCCTCTGAGCAGGGACAGAACAAAGCCTTTTCCACCTGCCTCCCTCACTTGGCCGTGGTCTCCCTCTTTGTCACTGCTAGCATCTTTGCCCACCTGAAGCCTCCCTCCATCTCCTCCCCATCCCTGGACATGGTGGTGTCAGTTCTATACTCAGTGGTGCCTCCAGCAGTGAACCCCCTCATCTACAGCATGAGGAACCAGGAGATCAAGAATGCTATGTGGAAAGAAATGACTCAGTTGTTTCATATGTAAAAAAAAATGTCGGTCTTGTTCTGCAAATTACACATAATGTAACTCCTTCTAGGCCCAGTCTATTTTCTCACAGTTGTATTTTTGTTATTGTTTTTTCTTTTTTGCTTTTTGTACGTCTTATATTTCCACAAAGAAATTTTATTGGTCACAGGATTTCTACATCAGTATCTGCCAGTCTTGTGTTTCTCAGAGACTTTCATGAGGCACTAGCTCTGTGCATTTCAATAAAATCCAGTACCTTAACTGACTTGTTTTTCTGAGTGACTTCCTCCCAGAGTCCTCTGGAGCTGCCAGGGCAGTGCCTGTGTCAGAGGTGGAAGGGAAAAGAGTCCCAGCCCAGCCAGGGAGCATCACTGTTTTCTCTGTCCTCAGCTGCTCGCTCTTCCCTCCCAGCTTCTCCTGCTGAGCCCCTGGTCTGGGCTAAGGCCTGAGTGCTCTGGCAGCTTGGTCCCAGTGCTGCTGCGTGGCCGTGCTGTGAGCACAGGCAGGGACAGGCCCTGGGCCCTGCTGGGACACAGCTGCCTCCACAGCAGCATCTGCATCACATCACGTATCTCCTGAGGGCAGTGCCTGAGGTTTTCTGTCTTCTTAAGAGCTGCTCTTAAAGAACATCTCTAAGGAGCACTCTGAAGAGTTTCATTGATTTCCTTGTTCCCCATGGGCTCATTGTGATGAGATCAGGGTTCCAGTGTGGCCTTCTAGGGAATTAGGGCTGGTTCAGGGTGTGCTTGTTGGTGGACAGTGATAATGCAGTTGTCAGGTGGTCTCCAACTAACCTGTCGGTGGCTCTGTATCTGGTCATAAAGATTATGGCGGAGGAACGTTTTTTTTGCAGGGACTGGGAAGCTTCTAGGAGAGCACAGGGGATCTGCAGGGACAGTGTGCGCCAGGGCGTCAGCAGTGAATGGAGCCCAGGCATGAGCCTGAGCAGTGTGATGTCACCCAGAGATAATAAACCAATTCTGGTTGTCAACTGACAACAGAGAGCTCTGTAACCCCCAGGACCACAGCAGGCCCAGGGAAAGGAGTGTGGAGAGTGAATCATCTAACACTCAGTGAACTGTCACAGGCTGGATCCAGTGCAGCACCAAATCCATCTCCCAGCACTAGACCAAGGCAGGGACCTCTCAGCACACTCCATGGCCTCAGATGTTTTTCCATGGGAGCTGTTCAGTGGCCGTGACCACCATCAGCTGTGTCTGCCTCCCAGCCTGATCAGCACAGGCCAACAGAGTCACTCCATGCCCCTGGCCACCACAGTCCATGTGCTCTGCAGAGCATCAGCCCCAGCTCAGGGCTGTGGGGAGCCTGGGAAAGAAAGGGCAGGAATTGGCCGGTGGGAAAATTGGAAAATTGGGGAATGGCTCCGTGGGGTGATGGGATGTCCTGGGAGATGAGCAGGGCACTGTGTATGTGCAAGGAGGACATGCAGTGCGACATCTCAGAGCAGAGCAGAGCCAGGCGATACAGCGCAGGGCTGAGGGGCCTCCCAGCCTCTGGCAGTGGCAGCAGGAGGCCAGGGAGGCACTCCAACTGCTGCAGAGCATGGCCTGGCTTTGTGAAAGGGAAGGACTCGAGTCTCTGAGCACCCCGGGCGGTGTGAGCAGTGCATGAGACCATCTCAGATGTGGGCACCTGACACAGCCCTGACGTTTCTGGGACAGATGGACAGGATGGTGCTCAAGGGTCTCTTCCAACCCTCATTGTTCTTCTTTTCAATGAATCTTGTCCATGCAGAGCTCTTTGAATGCAGAAAAGACAGAGGAAGTTGGAAAACCAGGGAGACAGCAGGAGAGCTATAAAATGCACAAGTAGGAATTCAGCAGATCCTCTGAGGAAAATTTCTCCACTCAAACCCTCGGTAGGAAATTTATTAGAGACAGCTGATGAAACAAACTGACTTCTGCTCCTTGCAGAAGTTACCAAAGAAATCCTAAATGGTTTGTGCCACTGCTAAATGCTGACCACCAGTAACAGAGGCTTGGCCACCGTCCCACCCTCACACTTTGTTCAATAGTTGTGAACAAGCTATAAACATTATCCCTATTTTGGACCTACTTTGTAGGACGATTATTGGACACCAAAATGTAGAGACAGACGGACAGGTTTGTTTTGCTCACCCTCCCCAGGAAGGATGACTTTGGGGAAGATTTGTGGCCTTTGCAAATCCGAGTGGTTTTCCCGGGACATTCCAGTAATGATGACAATTGTGTGGTTTTGAGCTGTGTATGTCTGGTTATTCTGCAGCTCAGGGCATTTCTCCCCAACCCATTCTCCATGGGTCTACGGATACCTAGACACACCATGCCAGAATTGTAACCTGACCTTGTCCCCAGTGCTCCCATAAAAAAGAAAGAACTGACATTTCTAGAACATGAATTGACATAGATTTGTAGAAAAATAATCAAAATTCAAAAAGTAATCAACTAATTCAACTAAAATTCCACCATATTTGCATGAAGGGTTCACCAGGTGACTGAATGGGAGAGTGTCCCAGGATGATCTTACCAAGTAAGGATGATCAACCCATAGCGCTGTGAGTGAAAGAAAGGCCAGTGAGAGCAGAGAGACAGGAGTGAAGGTCTAGAAATGGTAGGGTGAGAGCCGGGTGGGAAAGGGAGATGGGTGTCAGCAGCCTGAAGGGCAAGAGGTGCAGGCAGGGGACAGTGTGGGACAGTCTGCAGAAGAGATGGCCAAGGGCTCTGTCCAGGCTGACAGATCCCACTTTGTCCCCTTGGCTCTGGCAGCTGCCTCTGCTACCTATGTTTATGTCATAGGTTCCTTTCCTCGAAAAGATCTCACACCATATCCTTATCAAAAGGGTTTCCCCATTGATAAATTATAATCCTAAATGGGAAAGTGAAATGATTGCTCGATAATTGAATCTATGACAGCACCAATCTCCATCACCATACATTCCCCACACTTGATGATCATAACACCATGTTTCAGTTCCCCATATTGGTTCATACACTTGAATGTGACATGAAGAAACAGGTTCTGGAAAGCCAGAACCCCAGACCCATTTAGAGAAGCTGGAGTCATGGGTCCAACCACCCCATCGATCGTCAAATCTACTGCGAACATTCGCACAGAATTTGAGAGAATTATAAAGCAGACAAACAAGGTCTCTTGGGCAGCCTTCCGACAACTAGATGAAAAAAAATGGCCTGTCCAGTCTTTGTTTGAAAGCCTGCAATTTTGCCTGTACATTGCCAAGAGCTGTCACTATATACAACACGAATTCTATTGGTGCAGGCATCTTGATAGAGTGACTGAAACTTTGTCCAGCAGATGGCACTCGCCGATAGAATACAGACAAATACACAAAGAATCTTACAACAGTCCCTGACTCTTCTCTGCATGCATGTGAAGGATGGATCCACATTTCTTTTCCAGACACCTCCATAGCATAAAAAGATGTTAGTAAAACTGTAGAAGGCCCTTCCCATTTGGGTTCAAATCTATTCTTCCTCTTAATATTCTAAATACACACTTTATCCCCCAGTTGGATGTCATGAGTTTGAATTTCAGTACTTATTCCCTGATACCAAGGAGCACGATTTTGCATTTGGAAAAAAAAAAAAAAAAAAAAAAGAAAAAGGTTTGCAAAAACAAAAACCATTTGGTGCCCTGTACATCTCCACCTCAGAGGGTGGTTTTTGCAGGAACCGAAGAGCCTGGAAGATCAAGTATTCTCCCAAACTAAACTTCAGCCGGTGAAACCCCAACAGGCTGTCATGGACTATTCCTAATATCCCATCAGACTAAATTCAAAGCATCAGGCCATTTGAAGCCCTTCTCTTTACAAACCTTCTCTAATTTCCCCTTCAGCATTCTATTAATTCTCTCCACCTGCCCTGAGGATTCAGGGTGATGTGGAGAATGGAGCTGATTTGAATCCCCAAAGAGTGATAAATCTGAATTAGAATGGCAGTGGTAAAATGACTTCCCCTGTCTGAGTTGATAACTTCAGGAACTCCACACCTTGGAATTCTCTCTTTTAACAATGACTTTCCTACTGATTTTGAATCATTTTTCCTCGTTGTGAAAGCTTCCACCCATGCTGACAGCTGATCATCTGTTGCTAACATGTCAGGGTACCCCAGTGCCTTTGTCACTTCAGCAAAATCAATCCAACCAAAAGCTGACAACCTTCAGAGATTCGCTTTGCTGCTGCAGAGATCCCTGTGCAGCCCAAAGCCTCTGGATTCCCACTGACAGATTTTCTGCACACACCCTCCCCCCCCCCCCCACCCCCATGAGTTTTCTCCTCCCCTCATGTCACGCCTGTGACATCACAAACCCCTTCAGAAACCAGGTCCCTGCCTCTGCTCCAGCTCCTGCTCATCTATCTGTGATGTCACAATGCTCCAGAATAACCACAGACCTGTTCCTGCCCCATCTCTGATTTGTCCACCTGTGACATCACAATCCCCTTCAGAAGCCAGGTCTTTGCTCCTATCCCATCTCCTACATATGGAACTGTGATATCAGAAAAGCTCTACAGAACCCAGGTCTCTGCTCCTGCCCCATCTCCTACTCATCTCTCTGTGATGTCCTGAAACTGTTGGAAGCAATTCTGCTCCTGGAGAGAGTGGCAGTCATGCATCTGAAGGCACACCAGAAGGTAAACTCAGAATTGGAAAAGGGAAATGAGCTGGAAGACAGAGAGGCAAAACAGGCAGCCAAAATGAAAGTGGAAACAGAGGGAGCCTGGATTCCTGATGGTGAAATTTCTTTAGCGGGTAAACCAAAATAAACCAAGGAAGATCAAAAGCTCATTGCAGGTTTGGAGCGCTCATATAGCCAGGAGGGATGGGCTCTTACCCCACAAGGGAAAGTAATTATCCCCTCTCATTTAACATGGGCTCTGGTAAAAGGAGAACACAGGAAGAGGCATTGGGGAGCAGAGGCTCTCTATAAACACTTCATTAAAAAAATCATAGCTAGAAATCTGTATACCACTGTGAGGCAGGTAACCCGACAGTGTTGATGTGCGGAAAACAGAATCCACAACCCAGAAGGCTGTAAAGTAGGTATGTTTATTCAGCCCTGGGCAGCAGGAGGGTCACCCCTCCATAAGCATGGGCGCCCCCCCAACCAACCACCCCATATTTATTCCACTTAGTAATGCATATTCACAATCACCTATACATATTCATGATCTTTCCCTGAAAGGGCGTCCTTAGGGTAATCAGTTCCAAGAAACCATTTCCATGTGCTCCACTTTCAGCTCCTCCTTTTGACGCATGTGCAGTACCTCTTGGTGGTCATGGGCCAGGGTCTTTGGGAGGAAGACATACGGCCTTCCTCCCTGTGCACTTTTCACCTTGGCTCAAAATTTGCTGGTTGTCTCTGTTCCAACCTCAAGGCTGGCTTTAGCTTGGTCCTGTAATTGATTAAACCATCCTATCCTTCCCTATCTATTGCTTCCTTGCCCCCTTGCAGCGTCCCTTTTCTTGCTTGGGTTAACACATGCACAGGTTAATTAATATTAGTCTTTTCTAACATATATTGGCTAATACAAGTCTTTCTTAAGACAAATGAGTTAAATTCAGACAATGCTCAAGAGGTATAGCTTAAAGATATGGCGTTAGCTAGGTAAGTTAGCTATCCCACCACCTCAGTTTATGCTTAGGTTCAAAAACTAACATAAAATTATGCATTCAAATTCCTGGCATGGGGTTGAAATAGAGCCTGGGATGGAGGGGTCCAGGGGCCTTTACTTGCCCTTAGTTCTCCAGACCCCACGGAAACGACCCCAGGGAGCCCCTGAGATATCCCAAGACCACCCAAAACCCTCTCTGAGAACACCCAAGACACTCCCAAAAGCCCCATGAGATCCCTCTGAGACCCCTCAAGGGCCCCATGAGAATCCCCAAGACACCCCTGAGAACCCTTGGACCACCCAGCAACCCAAAGATGCCCCCTGAGACCTCCCTGAACCGGACACACACTCTGGCCCCAACCCCAGGGAAGAAACATCCCCAAGGTTTGCCCATATAGGGAAGAAATGTCAAAAACAACAACAACAACAAAAGGAGATGACAATATTTTATTAAGTCGGGACTTTGTTATAATTAGGCAATGGACACAGGAGTTTTATTACCCCTGGGAAATCCAAAGCCTTGGGAAGAAACAGATAATACCTGGCAAACCATATCCCAGCTGTGCTGGCATCACCAGCAGTGCTGACTCCTCAAGGTAATTACTCTGATTATCGCTGACAGGCCTCTGGGGGGAGGGGCATTTGCAGAGGCTGGAGCCCCAGCCTCTGCAAAAAGGGTAGAAAAGAGACAATTCCAGTTCAATCTGCTGGAAAAGGCTCCCTTGGAGTGTCACATTTATCCTGATAACGCCGGGGTCGACGTATCTCTGTGTCCCCTGGTGCAGGCTGGTCACTGGTGTGGGTGCGCATGTGCTTGGAGAGGTGGGACATTTGCCTGAATCTCTTGCCACAGTCGGTGCAGTTGAAGGGCTTCTCACCAGTGTGGATACGACGGTGCTTGGTGAGGGTGGAGCTGTGGCTGAAGCTCTTGCTGCAGTTGGCACATGTGAAGGGCTTCTCACCAGTGTGGGAGCAATGGTGCGTGGTGAGGGTGGACATCCTTCTGAAGCCCTTGCCACAGTTGGAACATATGTAGGGTTTCTCACCAGTGTGGAGGCGGCGGTGCCTGGTGAGGGTGGAGCTGTGGCTGAAGCTCTTGCCACAGACAGCACAGGAGAAGGGCTTCTCACCAGTGTGGGTGCGCATGTGCTGGGCAAGGGTGGACTTGTCAGCGAAACTCTTCCTGCAGCTCTCACAGACAAAGGGCTTCTCATCAGTGTGGATGCGGTGGTGCTGCGTGAGGTGGCATCTCTGGTTGAAGGTCTTACCACAGTCAGCACAGGAGAAGGGCTTCTCACATGTGTAGATGAGGTGGTGCCTGCTGAGTTTTGACTTGTGGCCAGAACTCTTGCCCCAGTCATCACAGTTTTGTGTCTTTTTACTGGCATGGGTCTGCATGGGCTTCCTAAGCAATGAGTGCTGGCTGAAGCTCTGCTGGCAATCGTCACATGTGCTGGTGGTGACCATGGTGTCCAGCAGTTTCCCCTCACAACTGCACAGCCTGCCATCCTTGGAGTGGTGGTGGTGGAGATGCTGTCTGCAGTCAGAGCTGTGGCTGAAGCTCTTGCCACAGGTGACACCATCATCCAGACTCTCCCTGGTGTGGACATGACGGTGCTGGAAGAAGTGGGAGATGTGGCGGAAGGTCTCAGCGCAGTGGGCACAGGCGAAGGGCTTCTCCCCTGTGTGTGTGCACCAGTGCGCGATGAGATTGGAGCGCCATCGGAAGCTCTTGCCGCAGCCGGCACAGCGGTACGGCCTCTGCCCAGTGTGGAGGCGGCGGTGTCGGAAGAGGCTGCAGCTGAGGCTGAAGCTCTTGCCACAGTCGGCGCAGGCAAAGGGCTTCTCCCTGGGGTGGAGACGCCAGTGGGCGACCAGCATGGAGCTGCGCTGGAAGCTCTGGCCGCAGTCCCCGCAGACGTTTGGCCTCTGGCCGGGGTGAAGGCGGCGGGGCTGGAAGAAGCGGGAGCCGTGGCGAAACGTCTTGCTGCAGCCAGTGCAGGCGAAGGGGTTCTTGCCGCTGTGGCTGTGCCAGTGGGCGATGAGTGTCAGGCTGCGACTGAAGCTCTTGCCACAGCCGGCGCAGGTAAAGGGCCGGGTGCCAGGGTGGGGGCACCGGTGCTTCAGTGTCTGTTAGCCAGTCGGGAAGCTCTGCCCACACTTGGGGCAGTGATTGGGCTGCTTGCGTAGGACAGAGGGGGCTGCTGCAGTTTCACCTTCCTCTTTGTCTTCGTCTTCTTCCTCATCGTCCTCATTGTTCTCCTCCTCTTCTCCCTCATCTTCATCCTCCTCCTCCTCCTCTTCCTCCT
>JANVCC010006474.1:0-10408 GCA_025345505.1 Todiramphus chloris collaris | reverse complement strand
ACCTGGATCCTGGCACAGATGGGGCTGCTCCCAGCAGGAACAGCTACTCCACCACCAGAGCCAGTCTACACCTTTACCCCCGTTCAGAGGCCAAAGCCACTGCCAACAGAAGCAGGCAGTTTCACACCCTGCCCATTTCCTCGAGAGAAGCTGATGCAGTTCTTTAATCTGCTGCAGGAGCTCCTGCAGTTCCTAAGGGGCAAGAAGGCTTGAGCAGCAGGATGAGCAGGATCCAGCCCAGGCTGCAGGGAAGCAACACCACTTCCCTCTGGGCCAACACTGCTGACCCAAAGGCAGCCTCAGACTCCAAGGCCTGCTCTGTCTTGCCCACGCTCCTCCAGCTCTACACGTGGGCACTGTAGTTGTCTTAGTCCTAGAAATAAAGTTGCTGGTTTTCACAGCTAACCATGCTTCAGAGCAGTTTAAGTTCCTTCCTCGGAGCACCCAAAGAGGACTCTGTCCATTCTGCCTTCAATCCCAATCTGTGTGTTCCTGACCCCGGTACCAGAATCCAGCTCCTGAACACAGCTCCCATCTGCTGTGGGGCCCAGTCTGGGACTCCCCTGGTGCCTGCTCCACAGCATCAGTGGTGACGGGGATGGAATTACTATCAGGGGGGTTGGATTCCATACTGGTTTTGTATTTATTTGTATATATTCCATTTTTAGAACTATTAACTTCATTTTCATTAAAGCTGTTCTAGTTTCCTTTTCTAATCACTCAGTCTCTCTCCCTTTCTCTTCCCCTCTGGGGAGGGAGGGGGGTTAACAGAGAGCATCTGTTATAGGTCTAAGGGGCTTCCCTGACCCTAAACTGTGACAAATTTATTGGCATCCAACGTGGGGCACGATCAGAGCTCTGATAGATTGCTGAATAGTTCAAATTCAGGTCGGCTCACTTCAGAGAGTATCACCTTTTTCCTGAGCGTCTTTAAGAACTGGAAACTAAAACAGACTGCCTAAATGATGTTGTTTCTGAGAGCGGTGTCCGTTCATCTCTTTTTAGCATTTCTTTCAGAGGGAAATGCTGTACTGTTCCCCTACGTGACATATGCATTATGTCACTGTTTGCTTGCTCTCCCCGTTTATCTGAAAGCGCTCGGGTTTGAGCGCTGGGCAAAAGCCTCTGCTTTCCTGTGGTGTTTATCTCTGGTTTATGTGGCACTGAATTGCGTAGTGAGTGCGTCTCTGTACTACGGGCATTACACAGTGGATTTTACTACTAGGAATACTTTGGGTTTTATCTCGGGAAATCATACTGCTCCCCACTATGCTAATCTGACTACACTGGATTTTAGAACTCCATTAAATTGTGAGGATTGTGGACATGGTTATTACCAAAATACCATATTATTGTTACTATTTTCTAATATCTTCACTGTGTGGTGTCAGATGAGTCATCAGTGCAGTAATACAGGTCAGGTAGACACCAAAATCATAGAGTGCATGCCACTTCCCTGCGACGTTCCGTGATATGATCCGTATGCAGGAAACGTGCTGCGACTGTTCAGGCTCTGCAGCCCCCCCCAACGAGCCCTGCTGCTGCTGCTGCTGCTGCTGCTGCTGCTGCTCCAGTTCTCAAAACAAGCACTGCTGCTGCTTCAACTCCCACAGCAAGCACTGGAGCTGTTCCAGCTCCAGCAGCAAAGCCAGCAGCTACACCCACAGCTACTGTGCCCACTCCCACTCAATCTGCACCTGTACAAGTTGCTCCTGTGAAGAACACAAACAAAACAGCCAAGTCCAGCAATAGAGCAGGGAGACGGTCCTTCTCAAGCTGAATCTGAGTATGAGCCAGAACCAGATGCAAAGCCTGATGCCACTGCAACTGGAAAGAAACACCTAACAAAAACAGATCGCCCAGTGTGGTCAGATGACAGTGGAGCAGGTCCTTCTAAAGCAAACCCATCAGATGTGGAGTCATCAGATACAGAGGGTACCAACAAATCTTTATCTATGAAGGAGCTGAGAAATCTGAGAAAGGACTGTAGCCGCCATGAAGGTGAGCCACTGATCACTTGGCTACTCCGATGTTGGGATAATGGGGCCCAGACCATCAAATTGGATGGCAGAGAAGCCAAGTAGTTGGGATCCCTGGCCAGAGATGGAGGCATTGATCAAGAGCTTGCAAGAAAGAGCAACACTATCAGTCTCTGGAGAAGACTCTCGTCAGCTGTAAAATCCAGGCATCCATTTAAGGAGGACATTGAATGTCACCCAAGCGAATGGACCACTGTGGAAAAAGGTATTAAACACCTGAGAGAATTGCACGACAGGGGATTTATGGTGATAGGCAAATAGTGAACCCTGATGCAATCCCATGCCAGCGACCCATCTTGCAGAAGTTTGTGTGGTATGCCCCATCAGCATATTCCCACACACTGTCAACATTGGTCTGGGGAACAGATGACAAGGTACCAACTGTGACAGAAGTGGCCAGGAGAGCACGACAGTATGAAGACAATGTCTCTGGTCCTCTACATGTCCGTGTATCACCCCTGGTGAAATCAGTTGAAAAACTGATTGAAAAAAATATAGAGAAGGGAGAACAGATCCTATTCTTCCCCTGAGTGGACCTGTGTTGAAGCCACTAGGAGAAGGCACTCTTCTTCAAGACCAGCTGAACAGGAACAGTGCATGTCAGGACATACCCTGTGGTCTCTTCTCCGTGCCTTTGGAGAGAAAATGAGCAGACAGGATGGAAAACCTACCACTGCTCTACAGGCATGAGTACTCTACTCACAAGGTAAAACAAAGAGAAGAGAGAATTTTTCCAGAAGGGAGGCTGCTCCAGTCCACTATGAGCAGTCCTCTGGTCCAACTACATGGGCCTCAGGTCAATACGTGAGTAGGGGGAATGAAAATGTGATTCCTGTAGTCAGTACAAATCCTGTAAACAGTGCAAGTCCTGTAAACAGTGTAATTCCTCTGATCTACACACACCCTGTTAACCAGGCAAACCACATGAGCCCGGTGAACTACATAAACCCAGTTCCAAATTATGGACACTGCCCTCGGAGTTAGAGGGGCCCTGCATCCAGCCAGGTGGAGGAGAGGGACAGCAGAGTTTATTGACAACAGGCTCTTTTATTAAAGACAACAGGCTCTTTAGAAGGGATAGACAAGGAAAGAGAGGTGGAGGGGTAGCATTATATATCAAGGAATGCCTCAATTCTCATGAGTTCAATGTTGGACATACCCATGTGGAATGTTTATGGATAAGGATAAAGGGGAAGGCCAATGAGGCTGATATCCTGGTGGGAGTCTGCTACAGGCCACCTGACCAGGATAAAGACACTGATGAGGCATTCTTTCAACAACTTGGAGATGTCTCACGTTCTCAGCCCTCCTCAATAAAGGGGCCCAGGAAGGCTGGGCTTACTTCAAGAATGCAGTTCTGAAGGCACAGGAGTAGGCTGTCCCTATGTGTTGAAAAATGAGCCAGTGAGGTAGAAAACTGGCCTGTCTGAACAAGGAGCTTTTGCAAGAACTCAGGGGAAAAAAAAAAGAGTGTATCACCTGTGGAAAAAGGGGCAGGTGAGCCAGGAAACATTTAAGGATGTTGTCAGATCACGTAGAAAGAGAATTAGAGATGCAAAAGCTCAGTTAGAACTTAAGCTGGCCAATTCTGTTAAGGATAATAAACAATGCTTCTGTAAATACATTAATAATAAAAGGAGGGCCAGAGAAAATATTCATTTCTTACTGGATGAAAGGGAGAGCATAGTGACAGAGGACAAGGAAAAGGCTGAGATACTTAACACTTTCTTTGCCTCAGTCTTCAACACAAAAATAGATTATCCTCAGGGCAGCTGGGCTCCTGAGTTGGTAGGCAGGGATGGGGAGCAGAATATCCCTCCTGTAATCCAGGAGGAGGTCGTTAGGGACCTGCTGTGACACTTAAATCCTCACGTCTATGGGTCCGGATGGGTTTCACCCTATGGTCCTTAGGGAGCTGGCGCAAGAACTGGCTAAGCCGCTGTCCATCATTCATCACCAGCCCTGTGTAACTCGGGAGGTCCCAGATGACTGGAGGTTGGCCAGTGTGACGCCCATCCACAAAAAGGGCCGGAAGGACGATCCAGAGAACTATAGGCCTGTCAGCCTGACCTCAGTGCCTGGCAAGGTTATGGAACAGATCATCCTGAGAGCCATTGAGCAGCACATATGAGACAACCAGGGGCTCTGGCTCAGTCCAAATGGGTTTAGGAAGGGAAGGTCCTGCCTAACAAAACTGATCTCATTCTACGGCTGGGTGACCAGCTGGAGAGACGAGGGGAAGGCTGTGGATGTGGTCTACTGTCGAGGAATGGCTCAAGGAGCAGGGTGGACGTGAATACGTGGCTGCAAGCATGAACAAGCCACCAAATGGGCAATGAACCATCCTTGAGCAAGTGATAAGAGGAAGACAAAGCAATAAAACAATCAACGAACAGGCCTCTTTCCCAGGGCACGCTGACCTAAAGCAGGAGACTTGGGGGGTGCAGAAAGGGGGAGGCTGCGCCTGCAGGGAGGAGCGGGCAGAACCGCCGCTTCCCTGCACTGGGGGGGGAGTGGGCCAGGGTGCTTAAGCGTGCTTGCTGTATGTAGACCAATCACAATATGTATTAGAGCGTGTGAACTGTATGTAGCCAATCAGTAATAAGCAAGAAACATATAAGCGAAGCATAGACAGTAATAAAGTGGAACATGATTGTAACTTGTATTGAGTTCTAATCATTGTTCCCAGGCCTTTTCCCAACAGTCTACCTAGACCTCAGCAAAGCCTTTGACGCAGTCCCGCACAGCATCCTCCTGGAGAAGCTGAAGGCACGTGGCCTGGCCAGGCACACCCTTCGCTGGGTTAAAAACTGTCTGGATGACCGGGCACAGAGAGTGGCTGTGAATGGTGCCACATGCAGTTGGCATCCAGTGACTGGTGGTGTACCCCAGGGAGCAGTACTGGGCCCGGTTCTATTCAACATCTTTATTGATGACCTGGATGACGCGATTGAGCCTACCCTTAGTAAATTTGCAGATGACACTAAGTTGGGGGGGAGTGTCGATCTCCTGGAATGCAGAGAGATGCTGCAGTGGGACCTGGACAGGCTGGGTCAATGGGCCGAGGCCAATGGGATGAAGTTCAACATGGCCAAGTGCTGGATCCTGCACTTTGGCCACAGTAAACCCAGGCAGCGCTGCAGACTGGGAGATGAGTCGCTGGAGAGAGGCCCGGTTGAGAGGGACTTGGGAGTTCTGGTTGACAACCAGCTGAACATGAGTCAGCAGTGTGCCCAAGTGGCATGGAAGGGCAATGGGATCTTGGCTTGTATCAGGAATAGTGTGCCTATCAGGACGAGGGATGGGATTCTCCCCCTGTATCTGGCACTGGTGAGGCCTCACCTCGAATACTGTGTGCAGTTCTGGGCCCCGCACTTCCAGAAGGATGTTGAGGTGCTGGAGTGTGTCCAGAGGAGAGCAACAAGACTGGTGAAGAGACTGGAGGGAAAGTCTTATGAGGAGAGGCTGAGGGAGCTGGGGTTGTTTAGCCTGGAGAAGAAGAGACTCAGGGGAGACCTCATGACTCTCTACACCTACCTGGAAGGTAGTTGTAGGCAGGTGGGGGCTGGACTCTTCTCCCAGGCAACCAGTGACAGATAGAGAGGGCATGGCCTGTAGCTGCCCCAGGGGAGGTTTAGGTTAGATAGTAGGAAGCACTTCCTTACAGAAAGGGTCACTAGACAGTGAAATGGCCTGCCCAGGGATGTGGTGCAGTCACCGTCCCTCGTGGTGTTTAAGGAAAGATTGGATGTGGCACTTAGTGACATGGTCTAGCTAGGTGGCATGGTGTCAGATCTTAGGCTGGACTCCATGAACTCAAAGGTCTATTCCAGCCTCAACAATAATTCTGTGGGTGAAATTCTGTGTGTATAAAGCCCTAGTAGATACTGGTGCACAGTGCACCCTATTGCCATCAAATCATAAAGGGACTGAATCTGTTACCATTACTGGAGTAGCAGGAGGATCTCAAGAACTGACTGTAGTAGAGGCTGAAGTGACTCTAACTGGGAATAAATGGGAAAAGCACCATGTAGTGCCTGGTCCAGATGTTCCGTGCATCCTTGGCATAGACTTCCTCAAGAAAGGGTATTATAAGGACCCAAAATGGTATTGACGGGTCTTTGGTATAGCAGCTGTAGAGACTGAGGACAAGAAACAGCTGACTGTCCTGCCTGACCTTTCAGACGAGTCTGCCGCTGTGGGTAAGATGAGAGTTGAGGATCAAAAGGTGCCAGTTGCCACTTACCCACATGTTGGAACGCCAGCATGAACTGGAGTCAACGGCCGCTAAGTGGTATGCGACCACTGACATGGCTAATGCATTCTTCTCTATTCCAACAGCACCAGAGTGTAGGCCTCAGTTTGCCTTCACCTGGAGAGGTGTCCAATACACCTGGAATCGACTGCCCCAGGGGTGGAAACACAGCCCTACCATTTGCCATGGACTGATCCACACTGCACTGGAGCAAGGTGGAGCTCCAGAACACCTGCAATACATTGATGACATCATAATGTGGGGTAACACATCAGAAGAAGTTTTTGAGAAAGGTAAGAAAATAATTGAAATCCTTTTAGATGCTGGTTTTGCCATAAAAAGAAGCAAGGTCAAGGGACCTGCATGAGAGATTCAGTTTCTGGGAATCAAATGGCAAGATGGGAGTCGCCAGATCACGATGGATGTGGTTAACAGAAGAACAGCAATGTCCCCACCAGCTAACAAGAAACACACACAAACCTTCTTAGGCGCTGTGGGTTTCTGGAGAAGCACATTCCTGGTTACAGTCAGATTGTAAAACCTCTCTATGAAATGACTCGAAAAAAACCCAGTTTTAATTGGGGTCCTGAACAAAACCAGGTTTTGAACAGCTCAAACGAGAGATCACACATGCAGTAGCCCTTGGGCCAGTCTGAATGTGCTCTATACTGCAGCCGGGAATAACGGTCCTACCTGGAGCCTCTGGCAGACTCTGGGTGAGAATACTTGAGGCAAAGCTGTATATTAATTGCATAATACTAACAGTATTCAGTAAGTGTCCTTCAGGACAACATCATGATGATGGCAGGAGCTAGCCTCATCAAGTGGCATCCAGTAACTTCTGGAGATGAATCTGCAACCTGTGGGCACAAACTGTGATGAATTAATTCCATCTTTTACCCTGAGACTGTTACAATAGATGGAAAGCTACAATCATTAACTCAATGAACTTTTCTGTAGAAAGAAATGATAACCTAGTGATGGGTATGACCTAAATGGTATGGAATAAGGGGTGGAACTTTGATCCCGGTCTGTGTGTTCCTGACCCCAGTACCAGAATCCAGCTCCTGAACACAGCTCCCGTCTGCTGCGGGGCCCAGTCTGGGACTACCCCGGTGCCTGCTCAGCATCAGTGGTGACGGTGACGGAATTGCCATCGGGGGGTTGGGTTCCATACTGGGTTTGTATATATTCCATTTTTATTATTATTAATTTCATTTTCATTAAAGTTGTTCTAGTTTCCTTTCTTCTACTGTGGTGCACAAAACTGAACCCAGTGCTCAAGATGTGGTCCCACTAGTGCCCAGTATAGGGCCATGGTCACTTCCCTAATGGTCTCTCAGACACCCAGGGAAAGAAGCCACCATCTCCAGAGGCTGCTTGTCAGACCTGACCCAGCTCCAGGACAAAAAGTCAGCACCCAGGAGGTGGAAGCAGGACCAGATCCTGGAAAGCGTCACCCTTGTTGGCTCAGCTGGGGCTGGTGCTGAGCTTGGGTCTCAGAGGGCTCAGGGAGATGTGCTGGGCACTGGGGGCCAGACTCAGTTCTCCCTGAGGGTGCCCAGGGCCACTGACCATGGGCAACAGGCTCTGAAGGGCCTGCCCAGGCCTGTCCCACAGGCAGCAGAGCTGGATAGCAGCTGCCCAGCTTTCTGGAAGGGAAACTGGAGACCCTGGGAGAGCAGAGGGCAGACACCTATAGGGACACCGTGTGTCTGGGGTGGGACTCCCAAAACAAGGGATCATCCAAGGTGGAGTCACCCAAAAACCAAGTGGTATATTTGAGTATCCACAAGCCAGTGCTGCTACGTGGCCGTGCTGGGAGCGCAGGCAGGGACAGGCCATGGGCCCTTCTGGGACAGAGGTGCCTCCAGAACAGCATCTCCATCACATCAGAGATCTCCTCAGGGCAGCGTCTGAAAGCTTCAGTCTTCTTTCAACATTGTTTCAAGAACATGCTCAACATAGTGCCCTGGAAAGGAACTCCTAGTGAAGGGCTGAAGTGTGAGCGTTCAGGGTGGGGGCCACAGCACTGTCCTTGCCTAGCCAGCACCATTTCCAACACTGTCCTTGCGCCCTATGTTATGGAGTTAGTTCCTCCTCGATGAATGGAATCGAATCGACTAGGTCAGAAATCCATATTTGTATTTTATGGACAAGATGACATCATGGACATTGGGTGTGTGTGGGGACGTGAACATGAGTGAGCTCAAACACCATCAGCTATTACTGGGGGTGCCATCAGCATGTCTTAAGGTCACTTCACTTTGGGAGTAACATCCCCTGGGAAACTCCCTGAAGGCAGCTCTGTGATGGGCTCCCTTCACCTGAGCTCCCTGTGCCCATTCCTCATGCCGTGGGGCATCTCAGAGCCAGGCGATACAGCGCAGGGCTGAGGGGCCGATACAGCGCAGGGCTGAGGGGCCTCCCAGCCTCTGGCAGTGGCAGCAGGGGGCCAGGGAGACACTGCAACCGCTGCAGAGAATGGCCTGGCTGTGGGAAGGGAAGGACTCGTGTCTCTGAGCACCCCGGGCAGTGTGAGCAGTGCATGAGCCCAGCTCAGATGTGGGCACCTGATGCAGCCCTGACATTTCTGGCTGGCACTCCAGGAACAACCCCAAACACAGCAGTGTTAGGACTGTTTCCTGTTTCACCTTTTGCATGCACTGATTGGTTCCTGCTGCTGGCCACATCTTGCTATCAGTCCTGGGCTCTGTGCCACCCACATCTCTCAGGAAGACTCATGACCTTGGAAGTTGTTCTCCAGAAGGCAACCACAATTTGGCACGGGGATTTCTGTCATCTCCATTATCTCTTTGTGGTTGTCCCAGATACAGTTTCATGGCCCCAGGGTGATGGACCACCCCCACAGTGACCCCATGGCACTTGTACTCTTTGCTTTCTTGAGCTGATGTTTAAATCCAGTCCTCCCTTTCCTGGCCATACTGGGAGTAAATCAGATGCCTCACTTGGAAGCTGTCCCTCCCAGTGTGGGTATACAGAAGGCCTCCTCCACCCATTCATCTCACCTCACTAGTGCCACTGTTTCTACAACACCCTCATCTTTGTCTCTGTGCTGACCTGAACAACCCTTCTGAGATAGTTTGACACAGCCCATGTTCTACACCATGCTCGGGTCCCTGCTTAATCCCCCATCTAAAGCCTGACCAGAAAGGTTGGGGGGAGCCAGGGAGCACTGAGAAAAATGCTCCGGAAAGCTTTGAGTAGAACACAGACCCCATGGGAGCCGTGGACCTGCAAGGAGAACTCAATTCTGGTTGTCTCTGAACAGGTCCCGAGGACCTGGACAGGTGATTGATGTGTCCTGGGCATTCCTCTGCATGTCTGGGATATGGAGAAGGCTTTGGGTGTGGGAAGGGGCAGAGAGGTGCTGGTGGAGATGATCAGTGTCATTGTGAGCCCTGTCTCCAACACCTTGGCAAGGCCAGAGCTGTCAGAGTGGTTCCTGGGACCTTGGAAAAGAAAGACATAAACACAGCCATAGTTGCATTGAATAGCTTGAGACCTTATGTTGTGAACCTTATGGAAGGAGTGGGGCAGAGTGTTCTGGGTTTGGCAGAGTTTGAGTTAATATTCTCCTCACTCCTATGGTGCAGTGTTTCCTTTGTGACCAAAGCAGGGTTGGTAATACACTCTTTGCCTCACTGTAGGGATCTCTTGGGATAGACATTGATGACAATGACATGTACCATGAGTACACACCACATCCCCATGCCCTCTTTCCCTGCTTATCTCAAGAAGTCCACTCACTATGGCCCAAGCACAAGATCTTTGGGACCCAGCCCTGGTGAGACTCACTAGAAGGGCTGAAACAGCCCAAAACAAGGCAGGTCTGAACCTCTCTGCTGGAGCTTTACATGGGAATGGAAGGGACACAAAAACTGAATGGGGCTGGGGCAACTTTCATCAGATGACTCAGCTCCAAGCCAGGCCAGGAGAGACAATACAAATGGGCTGCTGGGTAATCAATGGATCTACTTATCATAGACCAACCAAATTAGAAATGGAAAACAGCAGTAACAAGTGTTACACTGCAACCAAACCAAATTTGGATCATTGGTGTAATTTCATCTTTGCCAAACCTAAAATTGTG
>JANVCC010006473.1:0-20285 GCA_025345505.1 Todiramphus chloris collaris | reverse complement strand
AAAAAAAAAAAAAAAAAAAAAAAAAAAAAAAGCCAGGTCAAAGGATGTGCACAGAAAATCCAGTTCTTAGGATTAAAATGGAAGAATGGATGTCATCACATCCCTATAGTTGCTATCTCATTGATCACATCTATGTCCCCACCAGCTAAGAAGAAAGAAACAAAAGATTTCCTGGGCCTTGTGGGGTTCTGGAGAATGCATATTCCAGATTGCAGTCATCTTGTGAGCCCTCTCTATCAAGCAACGTGAAAGAAGAAATATTTTGGGTGGGACTGTCATGGCTTAACTCCGGCCAGCAACTAAGCATCACACAGCCACTTGCTCACTCTCCCCCAGGGGGGTGAGAGAGAGAATCAGAAGAGAAGAGTGAAAACTGACAGGCTGAGATAAAGGCAGTTCAATAATTGAAATTAAAAAAAATAAATTAAGAATTTGTACTAAAAAGGAAAATAACAAAGACAGAAATAAAACCCATAAATGACAAATGATGTAAATGAAAAGAATTGCTCACCACTGACTGATGCCCAGCCAGATCCCAGGCACAGAATCACAGAACTGTCACGGTTGGAAAAGACCTCCAAGATCACTGCATCCAACCATCACCCCAAAAAAAGCAAACAAACAAACACAAACTTACCTCATCATCCCACTAGAGTATGTCCTCAAGTGCCTCATCTACAAGCCTTTTGAATACATCCAGAGATGGTGACTCCATCACCTCCCTGGGCAGCCTGTTCCAGTACCTGACTACTCTTTCAGCAAAGAAATTCTTTCTAATATCTAGTCTAAACCTCCCCTGGTGCAACTTCTGGCCATTTCCTATAGTCCTGTCATTATTTACTTGAGAGAACAGGCCAGCACCCACTGCACTACAACCTCCTTTCAGGTAGTTGTAGAGAGCAATAAGGTCTCCCCTCAGCCTCCTCTTCTCCAAACTAAAGAATCACAATTCCCTCAGCCTCTCCTGATAGGACTTGTTCTCCAGGCCCTTCACCAGCTTGGCTGCCCTTCTCTGAACTTGCTCCAGCAACTCCATGTTTTTCTTATACTGCAGCACCCAGAACTGAAAACAGTACTTGAGGTGTGGCCTCACCAGTGCCAAGTACAGGGGCACGATCACTTCCCTACTCCTGCTGGCCACAGTATTTCTGTTACAGGTCAGGATATCAGTGGCCTTCTATGGCCACCTGGGCACACTGCTGGCTCATATTCATCTGTGTTTCAACCAGCATCCCCAGGTCCTTTTCCACCAGGCAGCTTTCCAGTCACTTATGCCCAAGCCTGTAGCATTGCATAGAGTTGTCATGACTGAAATGCAGGACCCAGCACTTAGCCTTGTTAAACCTCAAACAATTGACCTTGTCCCATCAATCCAACCTGTCCAGATCCCTCTGCAGAGCCTTCCTACCCTTAAGCAGATCCAACACTCCCACCCAATGTGGTGTCATCCACAAACTTGCTGAGGAAGCACTCAATCCCCTCATCTAAATCGTTGATAAAGATATTGAACTGTTCAAACTAGCACCAAAAGTGAGCCCTGGGGGACACCACTGGTGACCAGCCGTCAACTGGATTTAACTCCTTTCACCACAACTCTCTGGGCCCAGACAGACAGTCAGTTTTTAACCCAGTAAAGAGTACACCTGTCTATGCCATGGGCCACCAGCTTCTCTAGAAGAATGCTGTGGGAGATGGTGTCAAAGACCTTACTCAAGTCCAGGTAGATAAAGTCTACAGCCTTTCCCTCGTCCACTAGGCAGGTCACCTGGTCATAGAACAAGATCAGGTTGGTCAAGCAGGACCTGCCTTTCCTGAACCCGTACTGGCTGAGCCTGATCCCCTGGCTGTCCTGCACTTGCCATGTGAGCACACTCAAGATGAACCTCTCCATAATTTTTCTGGGTACCGAGATCAGGCTAACAGGCCTGTAGTTCCTTCCAGCCCTTCTTGTAGATGGGCATCATATTGGCAAGCCTCCAGTCATCTGGGACCTCCCCTGTTAGCCAAGACTGTTGATAAATGCCAACAGCCCCCCTGCTAACCTTGCCTTTAGTTTTATTGCTGAGCATGATGTCATACGTTATGGAATATCCCTTTGGTCAGTTGGGGTCAGCTGTCCTAGCTGTGTCCCCTCCCAACTTCTTGCACACCCCCAACCTACTTGCTGGCAGGGCAGCCTGAGGAACAGAAAAGACCTTGACTGTTTAGCAAACATCCTTGAATTACCAACACTTGTCAGCACAAATCCAAAACATAGCCCCATACTAACTGCTATAAAGAATATTAACTCTATCCTGGCCAAAACTAGCACCTTGTCCACTCCTTACTCCATACCATTTATCTCATGCTCAGGTCACACACTATCCAATACATCCTTATTAACCACCAGCCCCTCCCCTTCCTTTGGTATATATACACACAGACATCATTGCCTTAGTCTATGAACCATCCCCCTGTAAAAAATCTGTAAAATGTCCCATGACTTTAGGTTCCATCTCTTATGGTGGTCATTCCAGGACAGGAGAGATGGTGTGTTGCATGGAGTTATTGGGTGCCAAAACCATCTCATGTCAGGTCACTGCTGCACTTGCACAGCTTCTCGTAAGGCTTCTTGTCTTACATTGTTTCAGGTGGTTCCTGCTACAGTACTTCCTACAACATGCAACTCAACTCATGGGTTACAACAATTTAAAAGTATATCCATTAACAGTCTCCATCCCTGATCCCTTTGGACTAGGCCATAAGGTTTAACATTGCAATGAATTCTTCCTCTTGCCTCTAGCTTGGCTAGCAACAAGAGGTTCCTGCTATAATACCTTTGATAAATGGCAGCCACAGCAGTAATGACATACAGCACCACATAACACTGCCATCATACAACACAAATCATGGATTCTTTTCACCCAGGAATAAATCCCCTTGAGATACACATTGGACTCCCCCATCCTTCTGCATCGCCCACCAAGCACATCCAAGTCCTTGAAGAAAAACAATCCAATGAATAGGTTTGCCCTTTCTGAAGGGAGGAATAACCCAGACTATTTCTCTCAATCAGTTCCTTATACATACTACAGGGACCTTATCTCCTTTCACAGTGTGCAGGGGTTGTGATTGGGCAGGGACAGGTCAACTGTTTTTAACAGTTCATTGCATTGCTTGACTTTCCCAGAGGCTGGTGCATGACAAGGGATGTGATACACCCAGGCATTTAAGAGGTTGTTTCAGAAATAAGTCCTGTTGTCTGATTCAATTCTTTCATGGGTGATGCGTCACCATAAAACTTGCCTAAGATTGTACTCTGGGCAGTGGCATTTTTGTTAGTTGGTGGAGACATAGTTATTTTATTCATTGAGATATGAGGACATCCATCTTACCATTTTATTCCTAAAAACTGGATTACCTGTGCAGGTCCTTTGACCTTTCTGTTTTATGGCAAAACCAACTTTCAAAAGTTATTCCTCTTCCCTTCTCAAACACTTCCTCCACTGTGTTGCCCCACACAGTGAGGTCATCAATATACAGCAGGTGTTCAGTAGCTTCACCTTGTTCCAGCGCAGTCTGCATCAATCCTCTAGCAGAAAACACCAGGAGAAATCCAAGGTTGACCTCCAGGGTTTTGAAGACAGGGGTAGCAAGGATCAAGTTCACTACACCCCGACTGAAGAAGAGATACTAGCTGCATATGAGGGGGTTAGAGTCACTTCAGAAGTTGATGGTACAGAAGCAGAGCTCCTCTTGGCACTGAGATTGCCTGTGCTACAATGGATGTTCAAAGGAAACATCTCCTGTACACATCACACAATCAGTGCTACATGGAGTAAGTGGGTAGTGTTGTTCATGCAACAAACTCAACTGGGGAAACCCAACCACCCAGAAATCCTGGAAGAGATCATGGACTGGCCAGAAGGCAGAGATTTTCAAGCATTGCCTGAGGAAGTGACTTGTCCAAGAGGCACCACTATATAATGAGTTATCAGAAGATGAAAGGCATTATGCTTTGTTTGCTGATGGATCCTGTCATGTGGTAGGAAACCATTGGAAGTGGAAAGCCGCTGTGTGGAGTCACACATGACAAGTTGCCAAAGCCACTGAAGAAGAATGTGACTCAAGACCATTTGCATAAGTGAAAGCCATCCAACTAGCCCTAGAATCACAGAATCGCAGAATTATTGAGGCTGGAAAAGACCTCCAAGATCAAAAAGTCCAGCTTATGACCTATCACCACCACATTGGCTAGACCAAGGCACTAAGTGCCACATCCAGTCTTTCCTTAAACACATCCAGGGACAGTGACTCCACCACCTCCCTGGGCAGTCCATTCCAAGGTCTGATTACCCTCTCCATGAGGAAGTGCTTCCTGATATCCATCCTAAACCTTCAGGCCGTGCCCCCTCGTCCTGTCACTAGTTGCCTGGGAGAAGAGCCCAAACCCACCTGACTACAACCTCCCTGCAAATAGGTGTAGAGAGCGACGAGGTCCCCCCAAGTCTTCTCTTCTCCAGGCTAAACAACCCCAGCTCCCTCAGCCTCTCCTCATAAGACTTTCCCTCTAGTCCCTTCACCAGTGCTGAGTACAGGGGGAGAATCACATCCCTAGTCCTGCTGGTCACACTATTCCTGATACAAGCCAGGATGCCATTGGCCTTCTGGGCCACCTGAGCACACTGCTGGCTCACGTTCAACCAGTTGTCAACCGGCACTCCCAGGTCCTTCTCTGCCAGGCCGCTCTCCAGCTACTCCTCCCCCAGTCTGTAGTGCTGCATGGGGTTGTTGTGGCCAAAGTGCAGAACCCTACACTTGGTCTTGTTGAATTTCATACCGTTGTCCCCGGCCCATTGACCCAGTCTGTCCAGGTCCCTCTGCAGCATCTTCCTACCCTCCAACTGATAGACACATCTCCCCCCCCTCCAACTTGGCATCATCTGCAAATTTACTGAGGGTAGACTCAATCCCCTCCCTCCAGGTCATCAATAAAGATGTTGAATAGGACTGGGCCCAGTACTGATCCCTGTGCTACACCACTGGTCACTGATGCCAACTGGATGCAGCACCGTTCACCACCACTCTCTGGGCCTGGCCATCCAACCAGTTTTTAATCCAGCGAAGGATGCAACCTGTCCAAGCTGTGGACTGCCAGCTTTTCCAGGAGGATGCTGTGGGAGATTGTGTCAAAGGCTTTGCTGAAGTCAAGGTAGACCACATTCACATCCTTCCCCTCATCCACTAGGCAGGTCACCCAGTCATAGAAGGATATGAGATTGGTCAGGCAGGACCTTCCCTTCCTAAACCCATGTTGGCTGGGCCTGATCCCCTGGTTGTCTTCTACATGCCACTTGATGTCACTCAGGATGATATGCTCCATAATTTTGCCAGTCACCAAGGTCAGGATGACAGGCCTATAGTTCCCCTGATCCTCCTTTTGACCCTTCTTATGGATGGCTGAATGATAAAAGCAGACAGTACTCTATTGCTGTACTGACTCCTGAATGGTGACTAATCCACTATGTGAGCGGCTACAGTGTTGGAAGACAACCGATTGGCAGCAGCACATCAATAAACCCATCTGGGCAGCTGCACTGCATGATGACTCACTCAACTCCTACTCATATTTTGGCTATCACAGCTCATGTTAGGGCCTGATGCATGCTGGAAGCAATGACATTAGGTCAACATAGACAGGACAAGCAGCCAGAAAGAGCTAAAAGGTCAGCCATACAGCCATCATCTCCTGCAAATTACTGTCTCCTGCAGCCATCATTGCATATTGATTGTCTGGCAGTTTCCATCAGTATCTGCTAGCTCATGGAAATAGTATACACAAAACGTACAAGTTGGAGGGTATAAAAACATCAGCTTACCCCAAAAGATTTTAAAGTCGATGCAACAGCAACTGGACTGCTGAGGCTTTTGTGCTTCCTGGTATGATACAGGGGATGCCCACATCATGAAGGAAGAAGGATGAGCACTCTCACTGTCATCTAGGTAAATATTTTGCTCATAGGTGTACAAGTTAAGAGTTATGGGTTAAAAGTTATGAAGCCTCATGACATATATCATGGATAAGTGAATTCATATATTAGACTAGTCTATGCAAAGGGAACTGAGCCCTTGTTTGTCATGTTTATTTCTTATATAAGCTCATAAAATAAAGTTTAGTTTACAGAGTACCCCATCATGTAAAGTTGAGAGATCCAAAGGGACTCTTGACACACTGTGGCAAGACATGGTTGCCTGGGTAGAAAATACTGCTGCAAAGGTACAGCACATAGATGCTCACTCGCCCAAGGACCACCACCAGTGAAGTACATTGAAACAATGAACAGGTAGACAAGGCTGTCAAAAATGAAGTGGCTCATTGGACCTGAACCGAGAGTATAAGGGTGACCTATTTGTAGCTCATTGGGCCCATGAAACATAAGGGCATGTGTTGGGGAATGGCTTGAGAACAACGGCCATGGCTCTCTGCAAGATATATTAGCAGAAGCTAGGCATGAGGCCTAGCCCAGCTGCAGGGACAGGATGTCCCTGAGGAGGAACGTTAAGATAATAGGATGCTTTGGTTAACGGAAAGAGGGACGTTATATCAGCATAAGACGATAACAGGATGTTTTGATCAATGAAAAGAGGAGCTATAGAATCATAGAATCATAGAATCATTATGGTTGGAAAGGACCTCCAGGGTCATCAAGTCCAACCTTTGTCCTAGCATTTCTCAACCACTACACCATATCCTCAAGCTCCACATCTAATCGTTCTTTAAACACCTCCAGGGATGGTGACTCCACCACCTCCCTGGGCAGCCTGTTCCAGTGCCTAACTACCCTCTCAGTGAAGAATTTCCTCCTAATATCTAATCTAAACTTCCCCTGACGCAACTTTAGTCCATTCCCCCTCGTCCTATCATTACTAATTTGAGAGGAGAGACCAACACCAGCCTCTCTACAACCTCCTTTTAGGTAGTTGTAGAGGGCAATAAGGTCTCCTCTCAGCCTCCTCTTCTCCAGACTAAACAAACCCAGTTCCCTCAGCCGCTCCTCATAGGCCATGCTTTCCAGACCTTTCACCAGCTTTGTTGCCCTCCTCTGCACTCGCTCCAGCACCTCAATGTCCCTCCTGTACTGTGGTGACCAAAACTGGACACAGTACTCAAGGTGTGGTCTCACAAGTGCCGAGTATAGGGGTACGATCACCTCCCTACTCCTACTGGTCACACCGTCTCTGATCCAGGCCAGGATGCCATTGGCCTTCTTGGCCACCTGGGCACACTGCTGGCTCATGTTCAGCCGGCTATTGACCAACACCCCCAGGTCCTTTTCTGCCAGGCAGCTCTCCAGCCACTCCTCCCCAAGCCTGTAGCGTTGCTGGGGGTTGTTGTGACCGAAGTGCAGGACCCGGCACATGGCTTTGTTAAACTACATACAATTGAGCTCAGCCCATCTCTCCAGCCTGTCCAGATCCCGCTGCAGAACCTTCCTACCCTCAAGCAGATTGCCATTTCTGCTTAATTTTGTGTCATCTGCAAATTTACTGAGGGTACATTCAATTCCCTCGTCCAGGTCATTGATGAATATATTAAACAAGATGGGTCCCAAAACTGAGCCCTGAGGGACACCGCTTGTGACTGGTTGCCAACTGGATTTTACTCCGTTCACCACCACCCTCTGGGCTCGGCCATCCAGCCAGTTTCTAACCCAGCGAAGAGTCCTCCTGTCTATGCCATGACCTGCCAGCTTCTCCAGCAGAATGCTGTGGGAAACGGTGTCAAATGCCTTCCTGAAGTCCAGGTAGACAACATCCACCGCCTTGCCCTCATCCACTAGGCGGGTCACCTGGTCATAGGAGATCAGGTTGGTTAAACAGGACTTGCCCTTCATGAACCCATGTTGGCTGGGCCTGACCCCCCCATTGTCCTGCACTTGCTGTGTGATCACCCTCAAAATGAACTGTTCCATAATCTTTCCTGGGACCGAGGTCAGGCTGACAGGCCTGTAGTGCCCTGGATCATCCTTCCTGCCCTTCTTATAGATGGGTGTCACATTGGCAAGTCTCCAGTCATCTGGGACCTCCCCAGTTGACCAGGATCGCTGATAAATGATGGAGAGAGGCTTGGTAAGTTCCACTGCCAATTCGCTCAGCACTCTCGGGTGGATCCCATCTGGCCCCATAGACTTGTGGGTTTCCAGTTGGCTTAAAAGATCTTTAACTACCACTTCCTGGATTATAAGGGGACTGTTCTGGTCTCCATCCCTATCTTCCAGCTCAGGGGATTGAATGCCATGAGGATAACCAGACTGACTATTAAAGACTGAGGCAAAGAAGGCATTAAGTACCTCAGCCTTTTCCTCATCCTTGATAACAATGTTCCCCCTTGCATCCAGTAAGGGATGGAGATTTTCCCTAGTTCTCTTTTTGTTATTAATATATTTGTAAAAACTCTTTTTGTTGTCTCTTGCAGCGGTGGCCAGGCTGAGTTCTAGTTGAGCTTTTGCCCGCCTAATATTCTTTCTACACAACCTACCTAAATCCCTGTACTCTTCTTGAGTAGCCTGTCCCTTCTTCCAAAGGTGGTAGACTCTCCTCTTCCTCCTAAGGTCTGCCAGAAGCTCCCCATTTAGCCAGGCCGGTCGTTTTCCCCTCCAGTTCGTCTTACGACACATGGGGACAGCCTGCTCCTGGGCCTTTAAGAGTTCCTTTTTAAAAACAGTCCAGCCTTCCTGGACCCCCTTGCCCTCTAGGACTGTACTCCAAGGGACTTCCTCAACCAGTGTCCTAAACAGGTTGAAGTCTGCCCTTCGGAAGTCCATGGTAATAGTCCTGCTGCTCCCCCTCCTTACTTGGGCAAGAATTGAAAACTCTATCATTTCATGGTCACTAAGCCCAAGACGGCCTCTGACCACCACATTACCCACCAGTCCCTCTCTGTTTGTGAACAAGTCCAGCAAGGCACCTCCCCTGGTGGGCTCACTTACCAGCTGAGTCAGGAAGTTATCTTCCACACAGTCCAGGAACCTCCTGGACTGTTTCCTATCTGCTGTGTTATATTTCCAGCAGATGTCCGGCAAGTTGAGATCTCCCACAAGAACAAGGTCTTGCGATTTGGCGGCTTCTGCCAGTTGTCCATAGAATAATTCATCAACCTCTTCATCCTGATTGGGCGGTCTATAACAGACCCCCAGCAGGATATCTACCTCATTGGCCTTCCTCAACTTAACCCATAAACATTCAACTGGTCCATCACACTTACTAACTTCTATACTTTCAAAACACTCTTTAACATAGAGAGCCACGCCACCGCCCTTTCTCTCTTGCCTATTCCGCTTATAGAGCTTATAGCCATCCATTGCAGAACTCCACTCATGAGAGTCATCCCACCATGTTTCTGCAATGGCGACTACATCATAGCGGACGCGCTTCACAATAGCTTCCAACTCCTCCTGTTTGTTGCCCATGCTTCGTGCATTTCTGTAGATGCACTTGAGCCGGGCTAGTGACTTCTTGCCCAACAATGACCTGCCACCCTTTTGTTCAACTTTGTCAGGTCCAGTTTTATCCCCTTCCCCCTTCGGACCTAGTTTAAAGCCCTCTCAATGAGCCCAGCCAGCTCATATGCAAGAATTCTTTTCCCCCTTGGAGACAGATGAACTCCATTTGTTCCCTGCAGACCCCGTGCAGCATAAAGCTCCCCGTGTTCAAAAAACCCAAAATTCTGTTGGTGGCAACAGCCTCTTAGCCACATATTAATCAGGTGGGTCTTCCTGCCTCTTTCAGTACCACTCCCTTCCACTGAAGGAATGGCGGAGAACACCACTTGGGCTCCTGAGCCCTCAAGTGATCTCCCCAGGGCCCTGAAGTCTTTTTTAATTGTTTTAAGGCTTCCCACTGTGGCATCATTACCAATCTGTATAACGAATAAGGGACAGTAATCTGATGGCTGTACCAGACTAGGAAGTTTCCTTCTAAAATCTCTGACCCTGGCCCCAGGGAGGCAGCAGACCTCCCTGTGGTGTGGGTCTGGCCGGCATATGGGGCCCTCAGTTCCTCTGAGAAGGGAGTCACCAATTACAATTACCCTCCTCTTTTTCTTTTTAGAACTAGTCACAATGCATGAGGGAGACTGATTAGCCCTGGGTGACGACTCTGATGGACCTTCATCCCCATCTATGCTATGTTGCAGCTGGGACCACCAAGGGGTGGTCGTAGGGAAAGTGTGACTTTTGAATGGACCTATGGGAACTACCATGAATATGTATAACTTGTGTGTACTCCAATCAGTGTGTATTAGTGATTAGCATGATACTATATAAGTAGCTGCACGTGTAACAATAAACGAAGTTTGCCTACCAATCATATTGATTTACTGCATCCTTCCCTCACCGCTCCGCAGGCATGTAGGAAGAAACACAACGTACAGATGGGAGAGGGGTGGACGTGACAATGGAGGCCATCACACAGGTCACTCATGAATGTGAAACACATGCAGCAATCAAGCAAGTTAGACAAGTCTCCCTGGAACAGAGGGCAGTGACCTCCTTGGCAGTAAAGAAACATTTCCTAATGTCATGCATGAACCTTCCCTGACACAGCTTTGAGCCATTCCCACACATCCTGTCACTGGATTCCAGGAAGCAGAGATCAGCACCTCCCTCTCCACTTCCCCTCCTTGGGAAGCTGTAGAGAGCAATGAGGTCTCCCCTCAGCCTCCTTTTCTCCAAACTAGACATACAGAGTCCTCAGCCGCTCCTCATAGGACATGCCTTCCAGCCCTTTTACCATCCTCTGGACGCATTCAAGGACCTTCACATCCTTCTTAAATTGTGGAGCCCAGAACTGCACACAGCACTCAAGGCGAGGCCTCACCATTGCGAAATACAGAGGAACAGTCACCTCCTTTGATCAGCTGGTTATATAGTGTTTGCTGCACCCCAGGATGCAGCTTGCCCTCTTGGCTGCCAGGTTCACTGCTGACTCATGTTGAGCCTGCTGTCAACCAGCACTCCCAGATCCCTTTCTACAGGGCTGCTCTCCAGCTACTCCTCTCCCAATCTATACTTGTGCCCAGCATTACTCTGTCCATATGCAGAATCTGGCATTTGGTCTTGTTAAATTTCATGCCATGGATGCTCCAATCTATCTAGATCCCTCTGCAAGGCCTCTCATCCCTCAAGAGTCAACAGCACCTCCCAGTTTGGTATCACCAGCAAACTTGCTAAGGGTGCATCCAACTCCTACGTCCAGATCACTAATAACAATATTGAACAGAAATGACCCTACAATTGAGACCTGAAAAACACTGCTGGTGACTTATCACCAGCCAGATGTAACCCCATTCACTACAATCCTTTGAGCTCTGCCATTGAGCTAGTTCTTTACCCAGTGCAGCATGAATATACTCATCCCACAGTTGGACAGCTCATCCAGAAGGAAGCCATGAGAGGCAGTCTCAAAATCTTACCAAAAATCCAGAAAATCCATATCCACCAGGTGGGTGACCTTATCGTAGAAGGATATCAAATTAGTTACACAGGACTTCACAGGAAGTTGATGGACATTGTCTGCTGACGGGAAGTAGGAAAAAAAAAAAAATTTTGCCTGTTTTTTTACTTCTGTGCACAACCATTGCTTTTCTTCATTAAATTGCCTTTATCTCACTCCATGAGTTTTTCATATTATTTTCTCTCCGTCCTGTTGACAAGGGGGAGTGACAGAACAACTGGCAGCCAGTCAAGATCAACCCACCACAGGTAAACACAAGTGAACTTCATGTAGTAGAATGCAAGTATTTTGTCCTTACTCGTTCTCTTACAAACGAAGCTGACCCAAATAATTTATTTTAGTTGTGAGCAAGTTTACAGATTAACAATGATGAAGAGCTACGAGGATGATTAAGGGACTTGAGCATCTCCCCTATGAAGAAAGGCTGAGAGAACTGGAGCTGTTTAGTCTTGAGAGAAGAAGTCTGAGAGGGGAATCTTATTTATAGAAATTAATATCTGAGGCGTGGGTGTCAAATGGAAGGAGCCAAATCTCTTTTCTGTAGTGCCCAGTAATAGGACAAGGTATAAACTGGAGCACGGAAGGTTCCACCTCAACATCAGGAAAAACTTCTTCCCTGTGAGGGTGCCAGAGCACTGGAACAGGCTGCCCAGAGAGGTTGTGGAGTCTCCTTCTCTGGAGACTTTCAAAACTCACCTGGATGCATTCCTGTGTAGCATGCCCTAAGTGATCCTGCTTTGGCAGGGGAGTTGGACTCGATCTCTAGAGGTCCCTTCCAGCCCCTAACATTCTATGATTCTATGAAGACATCTCTGAAAAATAGGGGAGGGAAACATCTGTTTTAATATTTTCTGTTCTTTATACAGGAGTCTCCTCATACACAATATTAAGGTCATTAGCCTTTGGGTGAAGACAATTTAACTGCTGTTATCTAGTCTGAGAAACATAATTCCAAAAGTCAAAAGATTCACCCAATTGTTCCAAAAGAAAATGCCCAATGCAAACATACATGTTCCTGCTGTTAAAGAAGGTAGTGGAATAGTAAGTTTTTACTGGTCAGCTAGAAGTCTTGTGTTAATTAATCATTGTACATCAAACTCGTGATGTTTTGAGTGGCAAACAGCATTTAAGTCAGTTCTCGACTATTCAGGTTAGACACAGATATACACATGCCTGCCAACTCTGAAGCAATATTAAGTTTAATATTAAATTTTAAAGAGAGGGGGAAAAATAGATCTGCCATTTGACAGATCATTTTCAAGCTTTTTGGCTCACCAGTGGCCTTTGGACCATAAGTAACAAGTTAATCTAGGACACTCGTTTTCAGTCCTTAAGAGTCCAATACACTGAAAAGATGCCACTGCAAAACTAAATTGAAAATAAGTTTGGCTTAGGAAAATATTTTAATTACACTTAAGAATTTATGAGGTTATTTTTGTAAGAGCAAATGTCTTGCTGGCATACTTGAAAGACAACTTCTTCTAATGCAGCAGCTTCTACAACTTTATTCATGAAGGGCCACAATGAAGAAAATTTTATTTTGCTGCATTCAGAGGTGACACAGTTCATGCTTTAGGAACTTATGATTCTTAGGGTTTACACACAATTACTGCAATTGTTTTATAACTTACAACATAATTGCTATTTTTCTTTAAAGGTAATCAGTGGCAGACCACCAGGTTAAAGGAGAAGGACAAAAATCCGTCAGAAAATACCAAAAAAAAAGTGTATAATACATTAATCATTAAGATTTATGCTTCAGCAACCAATTTGGAAAGTAGATCAAATCCATAAGTATTCAAAATTCTTATAATGACAAGCTATTATTCACAGTATTTGATTGGTCTGAAAATTAATCTAAATAGCCAATAGGGATAATAAAAAATTATGATATTTGACAATTAAAAATAGTCAGAAAACATTTAATGGAGGGACCAGTTTAGAAAAAGGAGTTACACAACATTAGCTTTGTATACAGACAAAAATATGACAAGGTTCTGTAAATCCATTTATTCATTGATTTGAGAGACACATGCCTAAACTTCTCCCATAATCAACACCACAGTAACTACAATCATGGCAGACAGCATTGAGCTTATTACTGGCATTAACTTGGGTCTCTATCCTACCCAAATACTAACTGCAAAAAAACCTGTCATTCTAAAATCAGGGAGCAGGGGAGGGAATTAGAGTGAAGTTGATGGGTAAATTAGGGCTGAAGAAACCTCTTCTAGTCACAAGAAAGTGGATAAATAATTTAATTGGAAATTACTAGCAGTGAAAGAGTAAAATGTTAGCATTTTGCATAGTGATGCACTACTATACAAATACAAAAATCATAAGCCTCTACTCCCAAAGCACAGTGAAGTTATCAGCTCTCCCTGGAAGATTAAGTAATTAAAAATCAGTGTCAAGTTTCATTGTCTTTACACAATTCGAATTGCATCTGGAATATTGTGTCCAGTTCTGGGCCCCTCAGTTCAAGAAGGACAGGGAACTGCTGGAAAGAGTCCAGCGCGAAGACACAAAGATAATGAAGGGAGTGGATCATCTCCCTTATGAGGAAAGGCTGAAGGAGCTGGGTCTCTTTAGCTTGGAGAAGGGGAGACTGAAGGGTGACCCCATTAATGTTTATAAATATGTAAAGGGTGAGTGTCAGGAGGATGGAGCCAGGCTCTTCTCTGTTATGTGATAGGACAAGGGGCAACGGGTGCAAGCTGGAGCATAAGAGGTTCTGCAGAATCATAAGGAAAAACTTTTTCACTGTGAGGGTGACGGAGCACTGGAACCGGCTGCCCAGAGGGGTTGTGGAGTCTGCTTCTCTGGAGACATTTAAAACCCACCTGGATGCGTTCTTATGTGACCTGGTCTAGGTGGTCCTGCTCTGACAAGAGGTTTGGGATAGATGATCTTTCAAGGTCCCTTCCAATCCCTAACATTCTGTGATTCTGTAATTAAGAAATCTGTCATTTTATCTTAGATTAAATCACTTGGCATATAAATGCATTACATTGGGAAAGGAAATCAGTGAAAGCATTTGCTGCTAAATGCAAGTCTTGCCATGGGTACTACCCAAAAACATTTTTGGTTTTTTTTATTTATTTCCAGACCAATAGCAGAATATTCACTCACTATTTATGATGTTAGTATAAATTTCAGCCTAAAGAGATTATCAACTTTAAACAGTGAATACCTGAATTAGCTGTCAAAGTTATAAAACGTAGTAATAGAAAGGCACTAAGAAAATTCAGCATTAGGAGCTCTAACTATAGCTAACTACTCTACATATTTATAAATTAGAAAGATCAGTGAAAAATAGTTCTTTAAAGTGAAGCGCTGCTTGTAGAGTAGTAGTACAGAAGTAGAAAAGAAATCAGAACGCTGTAATAATAATTTTAAATACTGTAGTCAACACTGAAATCATCAGCAAAAGCAAATGAGAAGAACTTGAACTACTTACTGTACTGCTGTGGGTTTGGGATTTTTCTGTAGAAAAGATTAAACCTCTTAGTATCATAACACTATATGGGTTTGTTTATGTACAAGTCTTACAGATTTTTAACAGAAAACAAGCAACATCCTGCATGAGTTAAATAATATTGGAGAAATAAAGTTATAAAACTGATGGCCCTTCCCAGAAGGAGGGGAAAAAGCAGAGAACAATGATCATGATACTGCTGGTGCTTATTAAGTAGAGAAGAAATGCACAAAGAACTGTCTCTAAAACTAATGCATATTTTGCATATCCATGAAAATAAATGGGAACCAGAAGATATTAGAGACATATTTAAGACGATGAATAACCATTTCTAGTTATTTAGTGAAAGTGTGATATATGGTGTCAAAATTTGTGTCGGTGGTGCGGTGAGGCATGCCGGGAGAGTCATTAATGTAGATAAACTGTGGCAAAGTACTGAACCAAGTTTCCACAGGCTCATCGTTTGTCTAGCTGCAACATTTGTGGCCCAGACGGACCTTATAAGGACAAGGAGATGAGGTGGAGGTCAGGTGAAGGACAGAACTGGTGAGGAAGACTACAATCTTCATTGTGTACGACCATCAGAGAGAACACTAGGACAGGGAATGCATGCGCTAAAGCAGGAACGCCCCTTCCAAAACACTTAATTACAATGACCCTCCCTCCTCTTGGAATTACTATTGTCCTGGTTTGAGTGAAAACAGAACTAATTCTGTTCAGTAATTTTACTTTTCAGCTCAGTTCTTCTAACTAACTGCACTTTCTGAAGTTAGCAGCCTGTTCTCACAGACAGTGTCTGCTTCTATCGGTGATAACACCTTATGTTTAGAGTTACTACCAAGGATTGGTATGCAGACCAAGGCCACTGCTGGGTCCTGTGTACCACACTGGGGGGTGCAGAGGGGGAAAGGCTGCACCTTCAGGGAGGAGTGGACAGGACGGGAGACTCTAAACTGACCAGCGAGGTATTCCATCCCATATACGCCATATTTGGTCTAGAGCTGAGGGACCCGAAGGGTCTCTGGGCTCTTCTCTCCCCTCTTGGACTGCTTTGCCAGCTTTTGCTTGGCTTGGCTCGGGTCCTCTTTCGGTTCCTTCCTCGGAGCACCCAAGGAGGACTCTGTCCATTCTGCCTTCGATCCCGATCTGCGTGTTCCTGAACCCGGTACCAGAATTCAGCTCCTCAACATAGCTCCCGTCTGCTGCGGGGCCCAGTCTGGGACTCCCCCGAAGCCTGCTCAACATCAGTGGTGACGGTGATGTAATTACCATCAGGGGGGTTGGGTTCGATACTGGTTTTGTATATATTTGTATATATTCCATTTTTATAATTATTATTTTCCTTTTCATTAAAGCTGTTCTAGTTTCCTTTTCTAATCGCTAAGTCTCTCTCCCTTATTCCCTTTCTCTTCCCCCCTGGGGAGGGAGGGGGGTTAACAGAGAGCGTCTGTTATAGGTTTAAGGGGCTGCCCTGACCCTAAACCACGACAGATTTATTGGCGCCCAACGTGGGGCTCGATCAGAGCTTTGATTGATTGGCCGAAATAGTTCAAATTCCGTTTCACTTCAGAGAGTATCACCTTTTTTTTTCTGAGTGTCTTTAAGAACTGGAAACTAAAACAGACTGCCTAAATGATGTCATTCCTAAGAGCAGTGTCCGTTCGTCTCCTTTTAGCATTTCTTTCAGAGTTAAATGCTGTAGTGTTCCCTTACGTGCCGTATGCGTTATGTTACTCCTTGCTTGTTCTCACCGCTTATCTGAAAGCTCTCGGGCTTGGGCGCTGGGCGAAAGCCTCTGCTTTGCTGTGGTGTTTATCTCTGATTTATGTTGCACTGAATTGGGCAGCGAGTGCATCTCGGTACTATGGGCATTACATAGTGGATTTTATTACTAAGAATACTTTTGGTTTTACCTCGGGAATTTATACTGCTCCGCACTATGCTAATCTGACTACCCCAGTTTTTAGAACTCCAATTTGTGAGGACTGTGGATGTGGTTATTACCAAAAGATCATATTATTGTTATTAATTTCTAATATTTTCATCGTGTGGCGTCATATTAGTCATCAGTGCAGTAACACAGGTCGGGTAGCAACCAAAAAACGTAGATTGCGTGCTGCTTCCCTGCGACGGTCTGTGACACCCTCTGTACGCAGGAAACATGCTGCGACTGTTCAGTCTCCACAGGCCCCCCCAACAAGCCCTGCTGCTGCGCCAGCTCCAAACCGAAACACCACGGCTACTCAATCTCCACAGGCCCCCCCAACGAGCCCTGCTGCTGCGCCAGCTCCAAACCCAAGCACCACGGCTCCTCAGTCTCCGCAGGCCCCCCCAGCGAGCCCTGCTGCTGCCGCTCCTCCTGTTCTCAAAACAAGCGCTGCTGCTGCTCCAACTCCCACAACAAGCACTGGAGCTGTTCCAGCTCCAGCAGCAAAGCCGGCAGCTACGCCGGCAGCTACACCGACAGCTACTGTGTCCACTCCCACTCAAACTGCACCTGTACAAGTTGCTCCTGTGAAGAAGAGAAAACAAACAAAACAGCCAAGTCCAGCAACAGATCAGGGAGATGGTCCTTCTCAAGCTGAATCTGAATATGAGTCAGAACCAGATGCAAAGCCTGATGCCACTGCAACTGGAAAGAAACACCTAACAAAAACAGATCGCCCAGTGTGGTCAGATGACAGTGGAGCAGGCCCTTCTAAAGCAAAACCATCAGATGTGGAGTCATCAGATGCAGAGGGTACCAACAAATCTTTACCTACAAAGGAGATGAGAAATCTGAGAAAGGACTATAGCCGACATGAAGGTGAGCCACTGATCACTTGGCTACTCCGATGCTGGGATAATGGTGCCCATACCATCAAACTGAATGGCAGAGAAGCCAGGCAGCTGGGATTCCTGGCCAGAGATGGAGGCATTGATCAAGAGATTGCAAGAAAGAGCAACACTATCAGTCTCTGGAGAAGACTCTTGTCAGCTGTAAAATCCAGGTACCCCTATAAGGAGGACATCGATTGTCGTCCAAGCAAATGGAACACCATGGAGAAAGGTATTAAGTATTTGAGAGAATTAGCTGTGCGACAGGTGATCTATGGTGATAGGCAAATAGTGAACCCTGATGCAATCCCATGCCAGCGACCCATCTTGCAGAAGTTTGTGCGGAGTGCCCCACCAGCATATTCCCACACATTGTCAACATTGGTCTGGGGAACAGATGATGAAGAGGTACCAACTGTGACAGAAGTGGCCAAGAGAGCACGACAGTATGAAGACAATGTCTCTGGTCCTATACATGTCCGTTTATCAGCCCTGGAGAGATCAGTTAAAAGCCTGGTTGCAAAAATAGAGAGAAGGAAGAAAAGATCTTATTCATCCCCTGAGTGGACCCATGTTGAGGCCACTAGGAGAATGCGCTCTTCTTCGAGACCAGCTAAACAGGAACAATACATGTCACGACGTACCCTGTGGTCTCTTCTCTGTGCCTTTGGAGAGAATATGAGCAGATGGGATGGGAAACCTACCACTGCTCTACAGGCACGAGTACTCTACTTACAAGGTAAACCAAAAAGAAGAGAGAATTCTTTCAGAAGGCAGGCTGCTCCAGTTGTCTATGAGCAGTCCTTTGGTCCAACCACATGGGCCTCAGGTCAATACGTGAGTAGGGGGAATGAATATGTGACTCCTGTAATCAATAACAATCCTGTAAATAATGTAAATCCTGTAAATAATCCAAATCCTATGACCTCCATGTACCCTGTTAACCAGATGAACTATGTAAACCCAGTTACCAATTATGGACAATACCCTCGGAATTAGAGGGGCCCTGCCTCCAGCCAGGTGGAGGAGAGGGACAACAGAGTTTATTGGACTGTGTGGATTCGATGGCCTGGCACGTTAGAACCACAAAAGTATAAAGCCCTTGTAGATACTGGTGCACAGTGCACCCTATTGCCATCGAATCATCAAGGGACTGAATCTATTACCATTACTGGAATAACAGGGGGATCTCAAGAACTGACTGTAGTAGAGGCTGAAGTGAGCCTAACTGGGAATAAATGGGAAAAGCACCCTATAGCGACTGGTCCAGATGCTCCATGCATCCTTGGCATAGACTTCCTCAAGAAAGGGTATTATAAGGACCCAAAAGGGTATCGATGGGTCTTTGGTATAGCAGCTGTAGAGATTGAGGACAAGAAACAGCTGGCTGTCCTACCTAACCTTTCAGAGGAGTCTGCCGTTGTGGGTAAGATGAAAGTTGAGGATCAAAAGGTGCCAATTGCTACTGGAACGGTGCATCGACGACAATATCGCACCAACCGAGACTCTTTAGCTCCTATCCAGAAGCTGACCCGTCAAATAGAGAGTCAAGGGGTGGTCAGCAAAACTCACTCACCCTTTAACAGCCCTATATGGCCGGTGCGGAAATCTAATGGGGAATGGAGATTAACAGTGGACTATCGTGGCCTGAATGAGGTTACACCAGCAATGAGTGCTGCCATGCCAGACATGTTGGAACTCCAGTATGAACTGGAGTCCAAGGCCGCTAAGTGGTATGCTACCATTGACATTGCTAATGCATTTTTCTCTATTCCAATAGCACCAGAGTGTAGGCCTCAGTTTGCTTTCACCTGGAGAGGTGTCCAATACACCTGGAATCGACTGCCCCAGGGGTGGAAACACAGCCCTACCATTTGCCATGGACTGATCCACACTGCACTGGAGAAAGGTGGAGCTCCAGAACACCTGCAATACATTGATGACATCATTGTGTGGGGTAATACATCAGAAGAAGTTTTTGAGAAAGGTAAGAAAATAATTGAAATCCTTTTAGACGCTGGTTTTGCCATAAAAAGAAGCAAGGTCAAGGGACCTGCACGAGAGATCCAGTTTTTGGGAATCAAATGGCAAGATGGGCGTCGCCAGATCCCAATGGATGTGGTTAACAGAATAACAGCAATGTCCCCACCAACTAACAAGAAGGAAACACAAACCTTCTTAGGTGCTGTAGGTTTCTGGAGAATGCACATTCCTGGTTACAGTCAGATTGTAAAACCTCTCTATGAAGTGACCCGAAAGAAAAACAATTTTAATTGGGGTCCTGAACAAAAACAGGCCTTTGAACAGATCAAATAAGAGATTGTGCATGCAGTAGCCCTTGGTCCAGTCCGAACTGGACAGGACATTAAAAATGTGCTCTATACTGCAGCTGGGAATAATGGTCCTACCTGGAGCCTCTGGCAGAAAGCACCAGGGGAAACTCGAGGTCGACCCCTAGGATTTTGGAGTCGAGGATACAAAGGCTCCGAGGCCAACT
>JANVCC010006425.1:662-11772 GCA_025345505.1 Todiramphus chloris collaris | reverse complement strand
TTTTTTTTTTTTTTTTTTTCTTTTCATGAGCATACAGTTTATTCCATGTCTATCAAATTGATTCCAGAGATATAGCGCCTTCATTAAGACAACATCCTGCTGATCTAAAGGGACATGTGATTTCTTTTCTATGATGCAATTTAAGGATTCTTTCAATGTACGGTGAGCACGCTCTATAATTGCCTGACCTGTCGAATTATAGGGGATTCCGTGTGTGGTGATAATATTCCAATGATGTGCCCAGTCTTTTACAGATTGGGCCACAATATTTGGTCCATAGTCTGTTTTGATGCTAACGGGCTTTCCCAGCCACACCAAAGCTGTCTGCCAATGCATTATTGTCTCTTTTGCATGGGCTTTCCCTTTAGCTGTAACAGCTAAAACGCCACTATAGGTTTCAATAGTTACAAACAGATTAGAATTTGGCTTAAAAGGTTCACAGACTGTAACGTCTGTCTGCCAAATCGCTGAGGGAGCCAATCCCCACAGGTTGACTCCCATTTGCCATAACAGTGAGGTTTGACAGTGTGGACACATTGCTACAATTTCTCGGTCTTGTGAAAATTATATTCCTGCAGTTTTTGCTAAGCTCTTTGCTCCCATACGCAACTCTTCATGCAATATTCGGGCTTGCTGTAAAGTCCACACACCCTTTGCTGCTAAGTCTGACTTGTCATTCCCTTCTTTATAGATACTGGGGTAATCTATATAACTGTTCGTGTGCATAATTGCGCATGCCTGTGTTCGATTCTGTAGCACTGTATTACAATGACAACAGGCTCTCTTTCCAAGGTAGCCTGCGCAGTTAAACGTGCCTTAGTGATCATGTCTGCCAGCATAGTTGGCCAGCTGACAAATGTCCTTTTTCTTGATGTCATAAACCATGTCAAAGCTGTAAATCTTTGACATCCCTCCCAGGCTACCTTTTGACCCAGGTACCCAATCATACCCTGTTTGGTGCTTCCCATAAGAGCTAGGACATCTAATTTCAAATTAATGCTGGCTACATGGCTATCAACAATAAGTTGTAGTATGTCCTCAAGGCAGAGTCGTATGTCTGAGTTGAGTGTGAGTGTGTCCTGTGGGTACTTGTTTCCCTGTAGTATTGTATACAATATAAATCATGCAGCAATCGCCACTGTCCTGCTGCTTTCTTTTGTATGACAAATATCGGTGTGTTCCAAGGACTTGTTGAGAGTATTATATGCCCAGCTGATAATTCTCTTCGTATTAATTCATTGGCTGCTTGTAATTTTTCTTGTGTCCAGGGCCACTGTTCAACCCACGCTGGCTCATTTGTCAGCCATATCATTTTGATAGGCGTCATTTGCTGCAAATTGACAGTGGCCCCCATTACAAATTTGTTATTTTCAAATTGACCTGGGCACAAAAGTCTCTTCCTAAAAGAGGTCTACCCTCTGCTAGGACAACTGGTTTCACTGAGGCTTCTATTGGTGAACCATCAGCATCATACACTTTGAGGGTAATGAAGTCCATTGAGATTGTCGTTTGCTGTTCCCCTCCTATTCCATATATCGCTGGGCCTAGTTGTCGTGGCCATTCCTTAGGCCAAATCTGTGTTGTAATTATTGTGATGTCCGCTCCTGTATCTAGCAATGCATCATAATGTATTGTCATTGGCTTACCTCCTGCCTCTCGTGTTGCATACATGGTCAATAGCGGAAGCTGAAACAACGGAATGGTTAGAAGTGCAGTGAGTCCTCTGTCAGGCGCAGAGCTGGATCTTGCATATCGTAATAATTGATTGCCTTCTGCTCTGCTCGCAGTCCCCCTTGCCGTTCCTGTAACATAGCTCTTGATTGCTGGACTCCCTGGGGACGTACTAATTGTGTTAATTGTGGACAGGGCACTGGATGGCGAGCTCCCTCACCCCGGTAAAAGGGAGCCTGCCAGGCATTTCCCGATGGCCTAGATGATCAGCAATCACGGGCAAAGTGGCCTGATTTACCACAGCGCCAATACAGTTGAGGGTATGGATACATACGCTTAATGCAACCAGGTTGTCTATATTGATGACTCTCCTGTGCGGTTGCGACTTGTACCATTGGGGTTGGTGTTCCTGATGGCCCTACTTTCTCCTGCAGTGCAACTGTTCGTAGTAAATGAGGCAACGGCATCGATGTTGACAGTCTGTAAAATACTTTGTGCAATTGGGTTAGCATTACTACGCAAAGCCTCTAGCAATACTGCATCGTGAGTAGCTGATGGCAAATTAGAACTAACTATCGACCTCTGAAGCCTGTCTGCAAAAACTAAAAATGGTTCATTTAGCTTTTGCTTAATGGTCATCCATGGTTCCTTTGCGCAATCATATGGACTCACCGCAACAAATGCGGTTCTCGCAGCTTGTGTCGATGCTTGCAGTTTTCTACCACGTAAGCGTGTTTGAGCCTGCTGTGTCGCAAAGGCACCTGTGCCCATTAATTGGTCAAAAGTTACTCCGTGTAATTCATGACGACGATCTGCTTCTGCTTCTTGGAGTTTCCGTCTAATAAGTGTAGCCCAATGTTGTAAAAACAACGTTAATATTGAGGGTGACAACACTGCCTTAGCCAAGGTCCGTACATCTTCCGGAATGACCGGTGTTGCTAATGCCATATCAATTAATAATTGGGTCTCAGGATGTGAAAGCCCGTTATTTTGAACTGTTTTAAACAATGAAGTAACTACTTTGTGATCTAACGGCACCCATTCATTGTCTCCCTGTTGGTTTACTATAACTGGGAAAGCTGTGAGGGGAGCCAAATGAATGTCCTCCAGTTTACACTTCTCTGCTATTAAAGACCAATCTGTTCCCGTCATCCCCTTTCTATCTTTATTGGTATCTGTGTTTTCTGTGCTTTGTTCTACAGGGAGATGTGATAATGGAAGTATCTTTTTCTGCTCTTGCACCATATCCTGTATTTGCTGAACTGCTGCTTGCATTTGTTCCATAAGGGCTGTCATGGTATCTGAATTTACTACAGATTCCTCCTGCAGCTCAACTCTCTCTCCTCCAGCTTCCTCCCTTATGTTGATTAGAGCTCTCCCTTTGCTAGTTTGATAAACTCTACCCTTGCCTTTATTTATCAGTGTTGAGTGTGGTTTTGACCTTGCTCCTCTCTGTGTGATAATGTGTCTAGGCAACCAGTCCGCATCGGATAGTACGTCGCTGGCTGCGTCATCACGCCCCTTTGATTCTTCTTCCTGATCTGAGTTAGAGGAAGAGGAAGTTGCCGCATCTGAATAGCTCAGCGGCTGTTCTGACTGGCGCCACGTTTGGGTGTTGTCCCCTGCTTCGTCTATTTTGCACAATCTGTCTCCTTGCTCCTCTCGTAACCCTTCCGACCGCTTTTTATGTCTTCCTTGCTCCTTTTCTGACCCTGATGGCCGTTTTTTAAGCTCTCCATCCCACACATCCCTCTCCTCCACCCTATCCTGCCCCGGCTGCTTGCGCTCCGCAACAGTAAATTCCTGCTCTAAATCAATCAACTCATCTGCTGGGTATAAGTGCTCGTGTTCCCGTTTTACATTCTTATCTTCTACCGGATAACATTCCGCCCTTTTTTCTGGTGGTGGGATGTCTGATAGTGGGCTAGGGGGAGGAATAGGAGGTTTACAGCCCCCTGATATTGAAGTGCCCACTTGCGTTTCCCGATTCATTCCCGGGAGCTGAGGACGCTCCACACCAAATAGAGATGTTTTTCCCACTGCCCATATTTGAGCCTCTTCACATTTTTTACTCATAGCATGACATATCTTACCCCAGGTGGAACCCCACACTGTCGTGCCCAGTTTTCTCAGATTCCCAAATTTCCCTTTCAAATATTTCCCACAATTCACAAACATAATATCTCGTGGGTTAATAATCAACCCTCTACCCTTTATCCATAGGATAATTCCCTTAATATCCTTTTGCAGGCATTTCTCCCCTGCCTCCTTTACCCATTCTTTCAATATCTGTACCACTAAATCAACGTCGACGTCCTTTTCCAGCTTCATCGCCCCTCCAGAGGTTCAGCGTTGTCCAGCGCACTGCCTCCGCGGATCACGTCCCGATCACCACTTGTTGTGATTAATGTGTCCTATCCTCAGTGCCGAAATGCCGGGAGAGACCGAGGGTCCATTGTGAGACTCAGACTCTCATAGAGAGGAAGGCAAAATGACGTTTTATTAAAGGCTAGAGGCACTTATATACCAGTAACAGACCCAGCCCTTCGTGGGTGGTGTCCTACCTGGTTTCTACGTTTCCCTTACAGCACGTGATCTTCCCCATCGCCACATCCTTATACTACCACATCTGGGCAAAGGTGATAGATGACGATAGAAGAGCTAAAAAATTGGGCCGGCCCTGGAGAGCAGTGACTAACTGTGTCAAGCAGTATCACGCTGAGCAGAAGGTTTCTGCTACGGCTAGCTCTTACCTCCAGGCAGGAGCTGCTGGAGGGGAGGGGCTGGCCAAGGCAGTGCTGGGAGAGGAGGGGCTGGCCAAGGCAGTGCGGGTCATTTAGAACTGGGGAGTGATTATGTGCCCGAGCCGCCTGTATCTAGTACGATTGCACTTATTCCTCCCGCTAATGACGACTTTCCCCCACCACTGCTGCCTTGCACTCCTTCGGCCCCACCATTCATGGAGCCGGAGGAGGAGGCACAGTTGGAAAATGAGGCTGCCCGGTGTCAGCAAGGGGGTGGCGAGGGAAATTCCCGGTTGAAAGGGCAACGCCCTGTTGTAATGGGAGTGGACTGGCGGTCCATTGTGAAGGAGGCAATAGATGCCCGAGACCCGGACCTGCTCCTTGATCTAGATTCTTTGCTGGCATTTCCTGTTTGATATACGCAGGATGGTCAGGGAAACCCTGTTGCAAATTATAGCCCACTCGATTGGAAACTATTGTCTCAGTTACGGAGTACCGTCGCGGAGACAGGGATACATGGGGAACCTGCAAAGCAGATGATTAGCTATATTTGGGGAACGGGCATCTTATTACAAGAGGATATTAAGACAGTAATGCGTATGATTTTGTCAGAATCGGAGTTAATGTTGTGGCAAGCACACTTGCATAGTCTATGTGATGAAGCCGCAAATCAGGTGCAGAGAGCGCCTCCAGACCCCTTAAACGGTGTCACAGTAGAGCGCTTAATGGGGGTCGGGCCATATGCTAAATTAGAGAACCAGGCCCCGCTTGGCCCAGACGTATTGAAGGAGGCTATGCGGTTAGCCTGGATAGCCCTGGAAAGAGTAAGAACTACACCCCCCACTCCCTCTTATATTAGCATCAAACAAGGAAGGGAAGAGCACTTTGCTGCCTTTGTAGATCGAGTAAGGGAGGCAATTAACTGTGCGGACGTTCCAGAGTATATGAAAGGGGCCCTGTTGCGGCACTGCGTGTTAGAGAATTCGAACACCGCTACTCGATCTCTATTGATAACAATGCCTGCTGATGCCAGTGTGGAGGCTATGCTGGAGAGAATGAGCAGGGTGCCTGTGGGCCATCAGGCTATGTTAGTGGAGGCAGTGAAGGAGGTGGGGCTTAGGATTCAAGAGAGTCAGGGTCAGGTTTTAGCAGCCCTCGTTCCGCTGCAGTCAGGGAGATCTAAAGGAGGCCATCGCTTGCACTGTTTCCGATGCGGCCAGCAAGGTCATATGCGGTGCAACTGTCGGGTGCCACACGTATGGTGCCCCAACTGCCAAGTGGATAGCTGTGCTGCAGCAGCCTGCCGCCGGAAGCAGGGAAACGGGAGACTGAGCACGAGGAGCCGCCGTGCGATGACACCAACAGCAGCTCCAGCGATGGCATCGGGCCCAAGGTCAGCCGGGAACTCCTGCCAGCCGGCGTACTTCGCCCCAGCACCGCAGGAAGCCTCGGCCTGGACCTGGCAACCACAGTAGATACAACGCTGATCGACAACCTGGTTTATTGCGTTCCTACTGGAGTTCGATGACCACTTAGCTGCAGGGGACAACGCTATGGTGCATTACTCATAGGCCACTGTTCTGCGGCCATTAAAGGACTAGTAATAATTCCTGGCCTTATTGATGAGGACTATACTGGAGAGATAAAAATTATGTTGCAAACCCATTTTCCTCCTATGATGATTCCAGCAGGAAACCGTATTGCCCAGCTCATCCCATTGCCTCAATTGATCCAGGAAACCACCGGTGGCCAGGTTTCGCCTCGAGGCAACAAGGGATTTGGGTCCACAGGAGGAATGGCCCTATTGACTGTGCCTATGAATGCTCGGCCCGTAATGAATATCACACTAACTTTGGGACAGGACAATTTGAACATAAGGCCTTCTTGGACACCGGGACTGATCTTACCATTGTTTCCAGTAGTATCTGGACGGAGAATTGGCCACTACAGACTGTGGCCGGGACAGTAGAGGGGGTTGGTGGAGCCTCAGCGGTCCGGTGGAGCACTCCCGCAATGGTGCAGATTGATGGACAGGTGGTAATGGTACCAATAACTGTGATGCCACTACTGTCAGGGGTGTTCGCCCTTGTCGGCCGAGATGTACTGAGCCAGCTCGGAGCTATGCTGACGACGGGCACAGCTTTTCGGTAGCGGCCATTGCATGGACTTTCCCAATTCCACTAACATGGCTCACGGAAGAGCCTGTGTGGGTTGAGCAGTGGCCACTGAAACAGGAAAGTCTTGTCCAGGCACATGCCCTCGTGCAAGAGCAGCTGGCACAAGGCCATGTTCGTTTATCCACCAGCCCCTGAAATACACCTATTTTTGTTATTAAGAAAAAATCAGGCAAGTTTCACCTTCTGCAGGACATAAGGGCGGTTAACTCCCAAATGCGAGTGATGGGAGCATTACAACCAGGCCTACCAAATCTAGCCATGTTACCGGAAAAGTGGCCGTTGCTTATTGTGGACTTAAAAGACTGCTTTTTCGCAGTAAACCTGCATCCCAAAGACACCCAACTATTTGCCTTTACCCTGCCATCCATCAATAAGCAGGGTCCAGCCCAACGGTTTGAGTGGGTGGTCCTGCCGCAGGGAATGCGGAATTCACCCACTCTATGTCAGCTCTTTGTAGATGCAGCCTTACAGCCACTTCGACAACGATGGGGAGAAACTATCATCTATCACTATATGGATGATATATTATTAGCCCAAGACAGCCCTTTTTCACCCCAACAAGAGAGTGATCTGATTGACCAGCTCAAGCAGCATGGACTGCTGGTTGCCCCTTAAAAGGTACAGCGTGTTCCTGTCTGGAAATATTTGGGTTGGCAGATTTCTGAATCTGTAATTCGTCCACAAAATTTGGAATTACACACAGAGGTGCATACCTTACATGATGCTCAGCGGTTGCTTGGAGACATTCGGTGGCTGCGACCAGTCGTAGGACTATCCATTCCTGACGTAGAGGTCCTGAGACCTTTCTTGAAGGGGACGGACCCGGCTGCCCCTGTTATCCCTACGAGGACCCAGAAATCATGGATCCAAAATCTTGGGGCTTGCATTGCTGAGCGAGCAGTTTCCCGACGGGACCTGCTGCTCCCTGTGGATCTTACTATTTTAACAGGCCCCTCCCAGCTCCTTGCTGCTTTGACGCAGAAAAAGAAAAAGGGGGAGCCAGTGGTTCTAGAATGGATATTTACAACCCTGCAACTGAAAACTACGCTGCAAGAGCAAGTGGATAACCTGGCTGAGCTGATCTGCAAAGGCCGGATGCGGGCAGTACAAGTGACAGGGACAGAGCCCAGTACTATATATGTGCCAATAAAAAGGGACGTGTTAGATTGGTATCTACAACATTCAAGTGCCCTACGTGCTAGCTTACTGACAGAGGGGAACATGATAAGAATGTATCCTGTAAAGACACCCATTTTGCAATGGATGCGGATGCATGGATAGATACCACAACCGAAAGCATCTCTGCAGCCGTTAACTAATGCAATCACAGTCTTTATGGATGCTGGAAAAAGATCGATGAGGGCTGCAGCTGTCTGGCAATATGGCAAACAATGGTGCCACAAGTTGCTGGACGCAGGCCCCATGGACTCTCTGCAAACGCTCGAGTTATTGGCCGTGGTCTGGGTGCTTTGCACTTGGAATCAGAAACGTATTAACATAGTCACCGATTCCCTGTATGTGGCAGGGGTTGCACAGGGAATTGAGACTGCACATATTAAGGAAGTGCAGAATCAGAGACTATTTCAGTTACTGTGCCAGTTAAAGCAAGCCGTGAAGCAACACAGAGGAGCTTATGCAGTACTGCACATCTGCAGCCAAAAATGGGGTGAAGGGTTAGGAAAGGGCAATGCATTAGCAGACAGTCTCATTTCTATTGCTGTCCCTTTAAATGAATTCAGCCTTGCCCGTGAAGCCCATGCCACCTTTCACCAAAATGACAGAGGCCTACATAAACAATTCCGTATCACTATGGAAGAAGCTAGAGGAATTGTGCGTGCTTGCCCAACGTGCGGAAATCATGGTTTTGGTTTAGGTATTGGTGTAAATCCTAGAGGGATGGGGCCAAATGAACTTTGGCAAATGGACGTAACCCATGAACCCTCTTTTGGCCGTCTGAGGTATATCCATGTAACCATTGACACATTTAGCAGGTTCATATGGGCCACTGTTCAAACGGGAGAAAGGACCTTGCATGTACTTAGGCATCTTACGAGTTCTTTCGCTGTTATGGGGATTCCAGCTCAGCTGAAAACGGACAACGGATCGGCATACGCTAGCAACGCCATGCGACAGTTCTGACAGAGATGGGGAATTGTAGCTGTTTATGTCGGGAGCGGAGAGATGCAGCAACATATAAAATCAGCAAGAGTAGGCAAAAGAAGCAACTTTATTAATTTACAACCCCGTTTTATATACCCTAGCCCCATAGGGCGACTGCTCAGTGATCACCCATCTCCTAGGGTGATTGGCTAAAGTCCTACAACACCTATTTCAAAATATTTTTCCAATGTACCATAAACAGAACTTAGAAAAACACCAGGTGTTAGTCTAGTTTACAAAACCGTCCTACTGTTTCTCATAACACGTGTGAGAAAGGCAGGATTCTCACCGAATATTGTGAGAACCTAGGAAAATCCCTCTGCTAGCAGCTTTTCAGCATCCACAGGGAATACAGAACAAGACGGGGATTCCTCACTCCCCCACAGGGCAGGCTATTGTTGAGCGTGCCAATCAGACTTTGAAGCAGTACCTATATAAACATGATGATGTTAAGGATGTGTATGAAAGGCTGGCCAAAACGTTGTTTGTATTAAATTTTCTTTGTGTGTCAGGGGACCGTGAGGTTCCCGCCGCAATCGTACATGCACGGGGGCCTGAGCCACAGGAAAATGCACCTCCGCTGTACGTGCGGTATCGGGACCAGCAAACAGGCATGTGGGCAGGTCCAGCCGAGGTAAAATACATGGGGAGAGGCTATATGTGTGTTCTCACCCCTACAGGTCCGCTGTGCGTGCCTAGTCGTTGGACTCGACCAGCCCTGACCGACGCTCCTGAGGAAGACAAGACCATGGAGGCTGGCTCCACGGATGCCCAAGGTGGCACTCCAGATGGGACTAATGTTTAGCCTACTCAAAGTCTTGACTGTCATGGGATGGCCGGTCCCCCAGCCAAAACAAAATGTCTGGGTAACACTTGCAAATGTAACCGGGCAGGATACATTGTGTCTGGCGGTGGCCAATCCTGAGAATCCCTTTTCCACATGTTTGGTAGGGGTTCCTGTGGACATTTGGTCCTGCCCAAAGGCACTAAAATCATTCCCCATGTTATGCCCTAATAATTCCCAACAAGGTGTTGACATGTGGGATGCGACCTCAGCGTGATATCCCGTTGGTACCCAGGAACCTCAGGAGCAGGAACTGTTGGGCTCGGTAAAGATGGATGCCTGTATCATGTTTAATTTTACTGGGAACCAGGCCATTACGAAAGGTGCCAGGCCCCAGTCGGTTAACAGCTTTATCTCTGTTTACCGGAATCAACCTGCATGATGTAATTATACTGCAACCAATTGGTCGAAATCCAGCCATGCCTCACAGATACTACCCTCGGGAATATTTTTGATCTGTGGGATTGCGCATGGCCCGGGATATCAGGATGTTTTGGTCAATGGAAAGAGGAGCTATCTAGTAGCTGGGACCATCAAGGGGTGGTCGTAGGGAGAGTGTGACTTCTTTAATGGACCTATGGGAACTATCATGAATATGTATAACTTGTGTGTACTCCAATCAGCATGTATTAGTGATTAGCATAATAGTATATAAGTAGCTGCAAGTGTGACAATAATGGTAGTTTGCCTATCAATCATATTGATTTCCTGCACTCTTCCCTTGCCGTTCCGCAAGAGTCTTCTAGTTTGTGCATGACCAGAACTGGAGGGTCATGGTATTTCTCCAGCAGTTGCACATGTTCAGGTCTGTATCCTGGGGTCCTGGTCCACCCACAAGTGGACAATTCACCTTGAGGAGTTAACTAAAAATTCCCCAGCAGTTCCTGATTCCTGTGCGTGTTCCTGCTGCATCCAGCAGTGCTCGGGAGCACCATCAGTCAGGGACTGCTGACAGGTCTGCTCCTGAGGTCAATGGGAGAACTAGAAAAATCCTACCTTCTTCTTCTTGCCCCTTGAAATCTTTTCCCTTTGGCTGCTCCTGAAATCGCCTGAATGAACCTGTGAGAGCTGAGGGAGTGGGAAGAATTATACCCATAGCCCGGTCTTGTTGGGGTGCTTGGCATGTCCATGAGCCCTCTGGGGCCAAGCTCCTGAGCTGCAGGGATGGTGTGAGAGAGCCCCACTGAGGGCCTCACTGAAGAGTCCAGTGTGGTAACAACCAAACCAGGGACTGTCCCTGCGGGATGGGGAAGGAGGATGTCAGAGGCAACTAGGAAATACTGGAGGACTCGGGGACTGGCCCCACCAAAGCCCTTGCTTATCCCTGCCACAGACTGTCCTACACTGTCCTGTGCCTGGGCTGGTTCTCAGCAGAGTTTAACCACCCCCTGCTTCCCCACCTCACTCTCACTCCACGATGGGCCAGGCTTTGCTGATGTCTCTCTGCCCTCACTGGCTGTTGCTGCTTCAAACACAAAATCTTTAGTTCCCTTAGCTTTTGACAATGCCTGTGA
>JANVCC010006371.1:1415-13369 GCA_025345505.1 Todiramphus chloris collaris | reverse complement strand
CGTTTCATCGGCGCTGATCATGCGGTTTACCCGCGCTTCGATGCTGGATGTGCTGGGGGATGACTACATCCGCACGGCGCGCGCCAAGGGCGTTGTCGAACGCAGTGTCGTGCTCAAGCACGCCTTCAAGAATGCGCTGATCCCGATCATCACCGTCGTCGGCCTGACGGCCGCCGTGCTGATCTCCGGTGCGGTGGTAACGGAGACGGTCTTCGGGCTGCCCGGTGTCGGCAATCTCGTCGTCTCGGCCGTGCTGCGCCGCGATTACCCCGTCATTCAGGGCGCACTCCTCATCATCGCTGGGCTCTACGTCCTCATCAATTTCGCCATCGACATGCTTTACCTCGTCGTTGACCCAAGGGTGCGCTACTGATGACCGATATCGTTTCACCCGTTCCCGCCAGCGAGCGCAGCAAATTCCTGCGGGTTCTCCTGCGCCGCAAGACCGTCCTGTTCGGCCTGATCGTTCTGGCAATCTTCATCACGCTTGCCATTCTCGCACCGCTCATTGCCCCCTATGCGCCGAACAAGCTGTCGATTGTCAACCGGCTGAAACCGCCGAGCGCCCAATGGATTTTCGGCACGGACGAGTTCGGACGCGACGTATTTTCGCGCACGATCTATTCCGCCCGGCTGTCGCTGCTCGTTGGTTTTGCCGTGGTGGTGCTCGCCTCGCTCATCGGCGTGACCCTCGGCATTCTCGCCGGTTTCTTCCACAAGCTCGATGCGCCGATCACCCGGCTGATCGATGCGATGATGGCATTCCCCGATATCCTGCTTGCCATTGCCCTAGTTGCAGCGCTCGGTCCGTCGCTGACGACGGTGATCATCGCGCTCAGCATCGTCTATGCGCCGCGGCTTGCCCGCGTGGTGCGGGCCTCGACACTGGTCATCCGCGAACTGCCCTATGTGGAAGCCGCCCATGCGCTTGGCATTTCGACGCCGCATATCCTGACGCGCCACATCCTGCGCAATCTGCTCTCGCCTATCCTCGTCCAGGGAACGTTCCTGTTTGCCCATGCCATGCTGGCGGAAGCCGGCCTGTCGTTCCTCGGTCTTGGCGTCAGCCCTGAAGTGCCGACCTGGGGCACGATGATTGCCGCCGGGCGGCAATATGTCGGTCAGGCCGACTGGATGACCCTGTTTCCCGGCATTGCCATCGTCCTCTCCGTTCTCTCCCTGCAGATGGTCGGCGACGGCTTCCGCGACCTCCTAGACCCCCGCCTCAGAAAGGATCTCTGATCATGCCCGCCCCCTCCGCAACCGACGGCCGTTTGCTGCTGACCAATGTCAAGCCGGTTGCCTTTGGCCCCAATACACCTTCCGGCACCATCGATATCCTGATCGGTGCGGACGGAAAAATCGCCGAATTCGGCCCCTCCCTGAACGTCGTCGGCGATGCCAGACGCATTGACATGAAGGGCGCCTGGATTTCGCCCGGCTGGACCGACCTGCATGCCCATGTCTGGCATGGCGGAACCGATATCTCGGTCCGCCCGCAAATCTGCGGTGTCGAGCGCGGCGTGACGACCATCGTTGATGCGGGCTCGGCCGGCGAGGCGAATTTCCACGGCCTGCGCGAATATATCATCGAACCGGCAAAGGAGCGCATCAAGGCTTTCCTCAATCTCGGCTCGATTGGCCTTGTCGCCTGCAACCGCGTCAGCGAACTCAGCGATATCCGCTCCATCGATCTCGACCGCACGGTCGCCTGCGTCAACGAAAACCGCGACCACATTGTCGGCCTGAAGGTGCGTGCCAGCCATGTCATCACCGGCTCCTGGGGTGTGACACCGGTCAAGGTCGGCAAGAAGGTGGCAAAAATTCTCAAGCTGCCGATGATGGTGCATGTGGGCGAACCGCCGGCGCTCTACGACGAAGTGCTGGAGATTCTGGGACCGGGCGATATCATCACCCATTGCTTCAACGGCAAGGTCGGCGCCAGCATCATCGAAGACGAGGATCTGTTCGAACTGGCGGAACGCTGCGCCGGTGAAGGCATCCGGCTCGATATCGGCCATGGCGGCGCGTCGTTCTCGTTCCGCGTGGCGGAAGTCGCCATCAGCCGCGGCCTGCTGCCATTCTCCATCTCGACGGACATCCACCTGCACAGCCTGAACTATTCCGTGTGGGATCTGGGAACGACGATGTCGAAGCTGCTGAGCGTCGGCATGCCGTTCGACAAAGTCGTCGAGGCCGTGACGCTCTCGCCGGCATCGGCCATCGGCCTGCCGACCGACAATCTCCTCTCCGTCGGTAAGCCGGCCGAGTTCACCATCTTTGAACTGGTCGATTCAGATCTCAGCGTCATCGATTCGCTGGGCTATGAAGCGACGCTGCACAAACTGTTCGAACCGCGCATGGTGATTCTGGGCACCGAAACCATCGCGGCGAGCCGCTATCAACCGGTGAAGCCCGAGCTGGTCAATCACCGCCATACCCATTCATACCGCTAAGGAGCTCGCGTGAATCCTTCATCCAGTCCGGCTGTCGACGCCGGCACATCTCCTTACATCAGGCTGAAGGCGCTGGGCATCGTGCTGCCGCCGGCACCGCGTCCGATTGCCAATTTCGTCACCCACATCCAGGAAGGCAACATGCTGTACCTCTCGGGCCAGGGCCCGCGCGAGGATGACGGCTTCATGCATACGGGAAAAGTGGGCGATAATGTCAGCGTCGAGGACGCCTATGCCCATGCCCGGCTGACCGGCATCAACCTGCTGGCGGTCCTGCAGTCCGCCCTGGGCGATCTTGGCCGCGTCAAGCAGGTGGTCAAGCTGCTCGGCATGGTTAATGCCGTGCCTGACTTTGCCGATCATCCGCTTGTTATCAACGGATGCTCCGATCTGCTGATCGACGTGTTCGGCGATGCGGGACAGCATGCCCGCTCGGCCGTGGGCTTCGGCTCACTGCCGGGCAACATCACCGTGGAGATCGAGGCGATCATCGCCTTGAGGGACTAGGATCAGGAATGACTGCGCCAGCCCATCACCGTTTCGATCCGTTCGGCAGATGCCTTGACCTCGGCCGTGTAGCGCTCGGGGTCATCGGCAATCTTCTGCTCGGGCAGAACAATGGAGATGGTGGCAACGCAGGTGCCCTTGTCGTCGCATACGGGCGAGGCAACACAGGCAACGGCGTAGTCGGATTCGCCCGCCTGGATGGAAATGCGCGATTGCAGCGCCTCGGCAGCGGCTTTCGACAGCGCTGCCGGTTCGATGACGGCCCGGCCGGTGGGCGAGGATTTGGCGCAGCGCTTGAACAGATCCAGCCGTTCGGCTTCGGGCAGATGGCCGACAAGCAGGCGGCCGGATGCGGTCCAGTTCAGCGGTACGCGCGTGCCGACGCGCGACGTGACATGGAAATGGCCGGGACCATCGGCCATGGCCAGAACCATCATGTGATCGCCGTCGCGACCGCAAACCTGTACCGTTTCACCCGATACGCGGCTGAGATTGTGCATTTCGTGGTTGGCGACGTCGAGAAAATCCAGCGAGCGGGCATAGGCGAGACCGTAGTGGTAAAGCCGTGCGCCCAGCCAGACGGAGCCGTCATTGTTGCGGGAGAGAAGGTTCTTCTCAACCAGATCGTCAATGATGACGTAGACGGTCGACAGCGGCGCACCGATGGCCTTGGCAATGCCGTAGACACCGGCCGGGCTGCCGGTTTCGTAGAGATAGTCCAGAACCTGCAAGGCCCGGTCGATGCCGCTGACACGGGAACGGCGGCCCGTCGCTTCCGGTTGTTCGGTTGTCTCAAGACCGGGGGCAGCGCCCATGTCTGATGTCTTTGCGTCCACGTTCAGGCTCCTGGCAGGCTCGATTGATGTTCAAACAGTTTATTACATTATAATGGCATATATGCCTAGAAAATGGAATGTGTTGCAAGCGGCAACATTTCGAGGAGATTAGCATGACAGACTCTCACAACCCCGACGATATTCGCGAAACGCTCGGGTTGCGACCCGTTATCAACGTGTCCGGCACGATGACCTCGCTGGGGGCGTCGATCGTGGTTCCGCAAGCGGTCGCCGCCATGACGGCAATCCTTCCGCAGTTCGTCGAGGTCAACGACCTGCAGAAGAAGGCGAGCCCGGTGATTGCCCGGCTGACCGGGGGCGAGGCCGGCTTTGTCACGGCGTCCTGCTCCGCCGGCATCAGCCTTGCGGTGGCGGCGGCCATGACGGGGAACGATCTTGCCGCCGTCGAACGCCTGCCCGATACCACGGGTCTGAAGGACGAGGTGATCATCCAGATGGGCCATGTGGTCAGCTACGGCGCTCCGGTCGATCAGGGTATCCGGCTGGCCGGTGCCAAAGCCGTTCTGGTCGGTCAGGCGACATCCTGCTACCCCTACCATCTCGATGGGGCGATCAACGAGCGCACCGCCGCTGCCGTCTTTGTTGTCTCGCATCACACGGTTCAGTACGGCCTCGTTGCCCTGCAGAAGTTTGCCGAAGTCTGCCACGCTCGCGGCGTGCCTGTGATCGTCGATGCGGCGTCGGAATATGATCTGAAGATTTTTCTCGAACAGGGCGCCGACATTGCGCTCTACTCGTCGCACAAGTTTTTGGGCGGTCCGACCGGCGGTATCGTCGCCGGCGCCAAGGATTTCGTCCGCAACACCTTCCTGCAGAACATGGGCATTGGCCGCGGCATGAAAGTGGGCAAGGAGAGCATTCTTGGAACCATCGCTGCGCTCGAAGTCTGGGAAAAGCGCGACCATGCGGGTATCCGCGCGCGGGAAACCAGCTATCTCAACCTCTGGCAGCAGACGCTTGCGGGCAAGCCGGGCGTCACGGCAGTCATCGAGCCCGATCCGACACACAATCCGCTCGACCGCCTGCGCGTCACCATCGACCCGCAGGCCGCCCATATCTCCGCCTGGGATCTCGCCGATGCACTGGCACAGGGCGCCCGCCCGGTGATCGTCCGGGACCATGAGGTCGAACACGGCTACTTCTATATGGCCCCGTGCAATCTGCATCCGGGAGAAGAAACCATTGTGGCCAGCCGCCTGACCGAAGAGCTCGGCAAGGCGCGCGCCTCCAACGCGATCATCTCGACCCCGGTTGAAAACCGCTACGCGCGCCGCATGGCCGGCCTCATGCGCTGGCCCGACTGACCGGCGCATCGCCATCTGCCAAAGGAAAGGATTTGTACTCATGGACAATCGTCAGCCTTCCCATCCCGGCAACAGGGGCAATGCCCCTGCGCCGGTTCTGTCGGTCGCCAATCTGACGACATCCTTCCAGTCTGACGGCAAGTGGCGGCCGGTCGTGCGCAATGTCTCGTTCGACGTGGCGCCGGGCGAGACGGTGGCCATCGTCGGCGAATCCGGTTCGGGCAAGAGCGTGACGTCGCTGTCCATCATGCGGCTGTTGCAGAAGGACAAGAGCCGCATCGAAGGCCGCATCATGCTGGACGGCAAGGACATTCTTGCGCTTCCCGAGAGCCAGATGCGGGCGGTGCGCGGCAATGATGTCGCCATGATCTTTCAGGAGCCGATGACCTCGCTCAATCCGCTGTTCACCGTAGGCCAGCAGATCAGCGAAGCCCTGCTCTGCCATTCCTCCATGTCGCGGGCGGAAGCCAAGGCCGAAACGATCCGGCTTCTGGAGAAGGTGCGCATTCCCGCCGCGCAATCGCGCTTCGACGAATATCCGCACCGCTTCTCCGGCGGCATGCGCCAGCGCGTGATGATTGCCATGGCGCTGGCCAGCAAGCCGAAGCTGCTGATCGCGGATGAGCCGACGACGGCGCTAGACGTGACGATCCAGGGCCAGATTCTTGATCTGATCAAGCTGCTGCAGGAAGAAGAGGGCACATCCGTCCTCTTCATCACCCACGATATGGGCGTGGTCGCTGAGATCGCTGACCGCACCGTCGTCATGTATAATGGTGAGGCGGTGGAAACCGGCAGGACCGAGGACATCTTTGCCCGCCCGCAGCATCCCTATACCCGCTCGCTTCTTTCCGCTGTTCCCATTCTTGGCTCGATGAAGGGACACAAGCGTCCGTTGCGGTTTCCGGTGGTGGACCGGGCAACCGGCACGTCGGACGTGCCTGTCGAGGCCGCCGACACCGTCAAATCGCAGGTAAAGCCATTGCTCGAGGTGAAGAACCTCACCACCCGCTTCAATATTCACTCGGGGATGTTCGGACAACTGGAAGGCCGCGTGCATGCGGTGGAGAATCTGTCCTTCACCCTGCAGCCGGGCGAGACCCTGTCGCTCGTCGGTGAATCCGGTTGCGGCAAGTCGACGACCGGACGCTCGATCATGCGTCTGGTGCAGCCGCTCAGCGGCGAGGTGCTGCTGAACGGGGAAGACGTGCTGACCATGGAGCCGAAGCGGCTGCGCGATATGCGCCGCACCATGCAGATGATCTTTCAGGACCCGTTCGCCAGCCTCAACCCGCGTATCACTGTCGGCGCTGCAATTGCCGAACCCTATCTCGAACACAAGCTGGGAACGCGCGCGCAGGCAAAAGAGCGTGTTGCCGATCTCCTGGAGCGGGTCGGGCTGACTGCGGATATGGCAAGCCGCTATCCGCATGAATTTTCCGGCGGTCAAAGGCAGCGCGTGTGCATTGCCCGCGCACTCGCACTCGATCCGAAACTGATCGTTGCCGATGAATCCGTCTCGGCGCTGGACGTGTCGATCAAGGCGCAGGTCATCAACCTTTTGCTCGATCTGCAGGCGAGCCTCAACCTCGCCTATCTCTTCATCTCGCACGATATCGCCGTGGTGGAACGGGTCAGCCATCGCATCGCGGTGATGTATCTCGGTGAAATCGTCGAGATCGGATCGCGTGAAGCCATCTTCGAGAACCCGCAGCATCCCTACACACGCAAGCTCATTTCAGCCGTGCCGGTGCCCGATCCGTCGCGGCGCGGCATCAAGCGGCCGGTCTCCAATGACGAGATCAAGAGCCCGGTGCGCACGCCGGACTTCATTGTGCCTGTGCGGCAATACAATGAAGTCTCGGCGGGGCACCTGGTTCAGGTGCAGTAAGCCCTTACTTCGCTTTCTTGGAACCGACCAGTTCGTCCCATTTGCGGAAGGCGATGACCATCTTGTCCGGCTTCAGCGGCAGTTCGATCGGGTTGTTGGCGATCAGCCCGGCATATTCCTCCCGGCCGAACTGCTTGATCACGTCCTGGCTGTGCTGCGGTGCCATGGACAGCGGCACGTTCTTCACCGCCGGACCCGGATAGAGATAGCCCTCGTCATAGGAATAGGCCTGCGCCTTGGGGGTGAGCAGGAAGGCCATCAGGTCGAGGACGACAGCGGCCTTGTCGTCGGCGATGCCCTTGGGCATGCACATGAAGAAGGCGTCGGAAACCCAGTGGAAACCCTTGAGGGTGCCGATCTTTGCCGTTTCGGGCACGATGCCGAGCGCGCGCGGATTGATGTCCCAGCCGGTGGTGCTGATGATGATGTCGCGCGATCCTTCGCCGAATTCCTTCATCGTCGCGCCGGTTCCAGCGGGGTAATAGTCGATGTATTGGCCGAGATCGGCGAGATAGGCCCAGGTCTTGTCCCAGCCATTGACCGGATCCTGCGGGTCCTTGTCGCCGAGAATATAGGGCAGTCCCATCATGAAGGTGCGGCCGGGACCGGAATTGGTCGGGCGGGCATACATGAAGCGCCCCGGATTTTCCTTGGCATAGGCCAGAAGTTCTTCCGCGCTGGTCGGGACCTTCTTGACCCGTTCCGGATCATATTCGATCAGCGGGCCCGAGGGATAATAGTTGACGACGACACCGTAGCCGTCGCCCTGCGCCTTGTGCAGGGCGAGCGCGGCGGGTTCGTAGTTTTCCTCGATCCCCGGAAACTTGTCGGCGAAATCCGGCAGGATTTTCAGCCATGTCTCATTGGCAAGCCCGGCCGCCAATCCGTCGCTGCCGGTCAGAACGATATCGATATCGACGCGGCCCGCGCTCTGCTGCGCCTTGAGCTTGCCGGCGAGCTCCGTCACCGGCGCCTTGGTGAAGATGATCCGCGACGCCCGTTCCGGGTAGGTTTTGGCATATTCCTCGAATGCGGGCTGGATCAGCGCCAGCGCACCGCCCACGTCCATCACGGTGATCACGACCGGCGTGGAGGGCAGGGCGGGTGTCTTGGCCCAGGCGGGCATCGCGCCCGCCATTGCCGATGCGGTCATGCCGCCCAGCAGCACCCGGCGGCTCATTCGAAACTGGTCATTTCCCATTTGCATTCCCCTTTATTGTTCTTGGATGTTTCAGTTGCAGTTTCTGATCTCGTCGCCGACGCGGACGCTGCGGATGGCCATGCTGTCCGACCAGTCGATTTCCGCATGCGGCAGGGTGATGTTGCGGGCGCGCAGGGCCGGAGCGAGCGCAACCAGCAATCGTGTCGATGCCATTTCAACCGCCTGTTCGAAGGACGCGATGCCCCAACGGACAAGATTGCGCACCCCGTCATCGAGACAAAGGGACGATCCGGCTAGCCCCGTCGTTCCAGGCAGGCGCACGGTGCCGTCTGCGGTGCGTTCGATGCGCATGCCGGCGAAATCATAGGCGCCTGTGGGAACGGCGGCTGCGGCAACGGCATCGGTCACCAATGCGGAGCGCTCAAAGCCCTTGGCCCGCAGCAGTGATTTCAGCGCCTTGGGCGGAAGATGAATGCCGTCGGCAATGAAGGTCGCCAGCAGCCGGTCTTCGCCGAGCTGGGCAAAGAGCGGATTGTCGAGCTTGGGCATGATCTGCGGCAGGCCGTTGCCGAGATGCGTCGACAGGCTCGCCCCGGCCAACGCCGCGGCCTCCACCATGGCGAAATCCGCAGCGGAATGGCCGATTGAAACCAGAATATCCCGTGCCGCCATGGCCCGGATGAAATCGAGGCCGCCGGATATCTCAGGCGCGACGGTCACGAGAAGGATGGGCCGCTTGATCGCCTCTTGCAGACGCGTGACCAGGGCGGGATCAGCCGATGTCATGGCCTGTGCGGGATGGCACCCGGAAAAGCCCTGCGCCGGATTGAGAAACGGCCCCTCCAGATGATATCCCGGACACATCAGCGGACCGAGACGGCTCGTACTGACGCAGCGGTCGAGCGCGGTAAAGCGCGCCTCCAGTTCATCGGGATAGGCGGTGATGATCGTCGGCAGGCATGTGGTGACGCCCGTTGCCAGCATGGCCTCCAAGGCGTGGTCCAACGCTTCCGGCGTCAGGTCGGCGGCGTTGAAATCCACCCCGGCAAACCCGTTGACCTGGATATCGACGAGGCCCGATGTGATCATGACAGTTTTGACGCCGAATCCGGATCGAGCAGCAGGATTGCCTGCTGATGGGTCTGGACGATCGAGGCGGGATGACGCGGGTCGACCGGACCTTCCAGTGCGTCCTTGACAGCCTGCGCCTTGCGCGCATCAGGCACCGAAAGGATGACGAGGCGGCTCTTGAGGATTTGCCGGATGCTCATCGAAATGGCCTGCTCAGGCACGGCGTCCAGCGACGGGAACCAGCCTTCACCCATCTGCTGCTTGCGGCAGGCCTCGTCCAGCGTCACGACGATATAGGGCTCTTCCGTATCGAAATCGGCGGGTGGGTCGTTGAAGGCCAGATGGCAGTTTTCGCCGATACCGGCAAAGCAGACATCGATATCGTGTTCGGCGATCACGGCACTGAGTCGCTTTGCTTCGGCCTGCGGATTGCCCTCGGCATTGACCGGATGAAACGTTACATCGCCGCCGAGCGGCGCAACGAACCGCTCCTGCAGATATTTGCGGAAGCTGGCGGGGTGGGTGATGTCCATGCCGACATATTCATCGAGATGGAACGCCGTAACCCGCGACCAGTCGATCTCCTCTGCCGCAACGAGATTTTGCAGGAGTTCGAACTGGCTGGCGCCCGTGGCGACAATGATCGACGCCTTGCCCTTTTGCGCAATCGCCTGACGGATCGCCGCTGCGCCAAGCGCGGCGCCGGTCGCGCCAAGGACCTGCTTGTCGGATAAAATACGCGCATCGACCATGGGCTTTACCAACCTTCTTGCATATGCTTTTCACCGTGGCCGCCATTGTAAGCATAGCTGTCCATGGCACTGCAAGGTATTTTAGAATAATATTGTTCAAAAATAAGAACGAAGGCGTTCCCGCATGATTCTGACCGTTGACGAGACACATTATGACGATGCCCACCAGCGTGACTGCGCCCGGGTCGTGGCGCTTGTCTCCGACGGCGGTCAGCATTCCCGGCCCGGCATTGCCGAAGCGCTCGACATGACCTCGACCACCACGTCAAAAGTGGTGGGGGACCTGATCGCCCGCGGCCTGCTGGTGGAAACGGCCGGCGAAAAAAGCGGGCGGGGCCGCCCTGCCATCCGGATCGGCCTCAACACGCAGCGTTTCGCCGCAACGGTCATTCACGTGTCGAGCCGTTCCCTGCGCGGCACGCTGGTGGATTTCGGCGGCCGGACGCTGGAACGCTTCAGTCTCGATATGCGGGCCGACGCCGACTGCGGCCAGATGACGACCGCCATGCAGGATCTGGTCGCGCTTCTGGCGGACAAGTGTCCAGCGGGAATGCAGCACATCGGGACATCCGTGTCCGTATCCGGCGTTGTCGATGTCGAAAGCCGCACCTGGCTGCTCACCTCGCGCTGGCCGAAGATTCGTGATTTTGACCTGGCGGCGGCGCTGGCGCCGGTCACCCCGGAGGTTCTGGTCTGCCGGCACCTTGATGCCGAACTCAATGCCCGCATGCTGCAGGACCCGGTTTACGGCACCGACAATACATTGCTCCTGCACTGGGGCTGGGGCATCGGCCTGGCCTATAGCGTGAATGGCGATCCGTTCATCCGTGCGGGCGGACCGTTCGGCGAAATCGGCCATTGGCGTTTCAACCTGCTGGAAGACCGCCCCTGCGGCTGCGGCAATCATGGCTGTCTTGAAACGGCGGCGTCGCTCTGGGCGCTGCTGCCCCGGATGCTCGAACGATGGCCGTCCCTGTCCGAGAACGAGGAAGTGCTGGCCGGGCAAATGGCCCGGCGGCCCCTGCTCGACATGGACGATATGCGCACCGGGGTCGAGCTCATGGCGCGATCCCTCGCCAATGTCTGCCGCCTGCTTTTTCCCAAGCGGGTTATCGTGACCGGGCCATTCATTGCCAATGCGGATGTCTGGCAGGCGTTTGAGCAGGCTTTCCAGGCGGAAGGCCTGATCGGCACGCTGGAACTGCCGGTTCTGATCGCGGACAAATCAAGCGAGGAGTTCGCCATTCTCGGTGCCGTCCGGCCGCTGTTCAATCTGGGGCTTGAGACATTCATCCGATCGTGAGATGACACTGCCTGCGAATATCCGATTGCACCAACGCCACGGCCCCGCCGGAAGAACACAGCAGGACATCATACCGATCATGACGCAGCAATTCATCGATCACCTCACGAGCGAGCTGAAAGGCTTGAAGGAGTCCGGACTTTACAAGTCCGAACGTGTCATCACCTCCAAGCAGGCCGGGCAAATCGAGGTCTCCGGCGGTGCCCGGGTCCTGAATTTCTGTGCCAACAATTATCTCGGTCTTGCCGACAATGCGGAGCTGGCGGAAGCCGGAAAAGCCGCACTCGACCGTTACGGCTATGGCATGGCGTCGGTCCGTTTCATCTGCGGCACGCAGGAAGAGCACAAACAGCTTGAGTCGCGCATCTCCAGCTTCCTCGGGCTGGAAGACACAATCCTCTATTCCAGCTGCTTCGATGCCAATGGCGGCCTGTTCGAGACGCTTTTGGGTGAAGAGGATGCGATCATTTCCGATGCGCTGAACCATGCCTCGATCATTGACGGCGTGCGCCTGTCGAAGGCAAAGCGCTTCCGCTATGCCAACAACGATATGGCGGCGCTGGAAGAAGAACTGAAGAAAGCCGAAGGCAGCCGGTTCAAGCTGATCGCCACCGACGGCGTCTTTTCCATGGACGGCATTATCGCCAATCT
>JANVCC010006366.1:0-10317 GCA_025345505.1 Todiramphus chloris collaris | reverse complement strand
TAGTTCACGCTGTTGGATATGCATGATTTAGAGTAATAAATGCCTGCGTGCTTGACATCTTGTTGTGCGTGCTGGTGGAGCGCAGACTCCCCGCGCACCCAGCGGTGCTTGCTCATTCCCCATCACTAATAAATTCTTATTTTTCTACTTAAAGACTATTTTGGTCTCATTTATAACAATCTATCGAGGAACTAGCAAAATAATACCTTGTTGTCACTTTCTATCTGTTCTCGGTTTATTTCTTTGTGTGGATTTTTTACAGACCCCGTTAAAAGACTTAAGTTCCTAGACTTTTCTGGCTATTTCCCTTCTCCAAATATTACCATAAACATTTATATTTCTTTCTAGACCTCTGGACATAACTTGGAATTGCCATGAATCCATCTGGGGCCGTAACACCACTAAGATAAGGAAAGATGAATTGAGGGTGAGATCACAGAATCACAGAATCGCAGAACCACAGAATGTTAGGGGTTGGAACGGACCTCAAAAGATCGTCTAGTCCAACTCTCCTACTAGAGCAGGGTCACCTAGATCAGGCCACAGAGGAATGCGTCCAGGCAGGTTGGAACTGGGCAACCCGTTCCAGTGCTCTGTCACCCTCACAGTGAAAAAGTTTTTCCGTATGTTTACCCTAAACCTCCTATGCTTCAGCTTTTACCCATTACCCCTTGTCCTATCACTGGATGTCACTGAGAAGAGCCTGGATCCATCCTCCCCACACTCGCCCTTTACATATTTATAGACATTAATAAGGTCACCTCTCAGTCTCCTTTTCTCCAGGTTAAAAAGACCCAGCTCTCTCAGCTTCTCCTCATAAGGGAGATGCTCCACTCCATTAATCATCTTAGTGGCTTTGCGCTGGACTCTCTCCAGTAGCTCCCTGTCTTTCTTGAACTGGGGTGCCAAGAACTGGATACAGTACTGCAGGTGGGGCCTCACCAATGCATAGTAGAGGGGGAGGATAACCTCCCTCGAACTCCTGGACACACTCTTCTTAATGCATCCCAGGATTCCATTGGCCTTCTTGGCTGTGAGGGCGCATTGTTGGCTCATGGTCATCCTCTTGTCCACCATGACTCCTAGATCTTTATCTCCAGAGCTGCTGTCCAACAGATCAGCCCCTGGCCTGTACTGATACATGGGGTTGTTCTTCCCCAGATGCAGCACTTTACGCTTGCCCTTGTTGAACTTCATTAAATTTCTCCCTGCCCAGCTTTCCATCCTGTCCAGGTCACACTGGATGGCAGCACAGCGTTCTGGCATGTCAGACACTCCTCCCAGTTTTGTATCATCAACAAACTTGCTGAGGGTACACTCAATCCTTTCGTTCAGGTCATTGATGAATATATTGAACAGCACTGGACCCATGACCGATGCCTGGGGAACACCACTACCCACAGGCCTCCAACTAGACTCTGCTCCACTGACCACAAATCTGTGGGCTCTGTCCTTCAGCCAGTTTCCAATCCATATCACCACACAACCATCCAAGCTGCACTTCTTAAGCTTGGCTGCGAGGATATCATGGGAGACAGTATCGAAAGCCCTGCTGAAGTCAAGAAATACCACATCCACTGCTCTCCCCTCATCTATCCATCTAGTTGTGCCATCATAAAAGGCTATCAAATTAGTCGAGCATGACTTCCCTTTGTTGAATCCATGTTGACTACTTGTGATAAGCCTCCTTTCCTCAACATGCTTTGAGATGGTGTCAAGAACAAGCTGTTCCACCACTTTCCCAGGAATGGAGGCGAGGCTGACCAGCCTATAGTTACTGGGGGAGATAGATGGGGGAGTAGAAGCTGTTCCTCTTCTTCTGATAAAAGGAAGAGTGTCTGACACTCAGGACTATGTCTGTGTGTTACAGTCCAGCAACAGTTTATTGTTTTGTATCTTTTACTTTTTACATTCTTGGCATGTTTTATTGGTGGTGTGTGTTATTAAACTAACTTGGTTTTACTGTGGCCACCTCATTTATTTTCACATATTTTTCAATAGGTTAACTGGGGAGAATGTGGTAGCAATATCACCAAGAGCAAAACTCTAGGATTAGTCATTGTGAGAATGTGTGAGTTTTCAGTGATTTTCTTGGTCTATGTGGTGGGTTTAACCTGGCTGGGCACCAGGTGCCCACCAGCCCTTCTACCGCTCCCCCCAACCCTGTCAGCATGGTACGCAGGGAGAGAATAAGACGAAAAGAAAAGAGCCGTGGGTATGATAGATAAAGTTGTTATTCTCTACTTCCCATCCACATGCGATGTCAGGCCGAGTCCAGGAAGCAGGGCTCCAGAACACATAGCAGTTGCTCAGAGGACAAAGCTGAATGACCCCCCATCCTCCTCCTGCCCTCTCCCTTTATAGTTGAGCTGACGTCATATGGTATGGAATAGCCCACTGGTCAGCTCAGGTTGGCTGTATTCCCTCCCCCATCTTGCCCCCCCCAGCATCTGGTGCCATGTGAGCACTGGCAGTCATAACACGGGTGTGTTATCAACACCCTCCAACTCCCAGTACTGCAGCATGAGGTCTGGATGGGGAAAAGCAGCTCAGACAGACCCACTACAGTCTATAAAACTCTTAAATTATATTGGATTTGGTACAACACTGGACTATCAGTCATCTGTTCTCAGTGCCTCTGGGTACATTCAAAGAGAATGGATTCAGGCGACAGCACCTAAATAGAAGCACGAACGAATTTCAGTCACTCTAGCCAGTAAGTAAGCTTCATCTGGTGCCCAACTTAAATGCCTCTATGCAAACACACATAGCATGGGTAATAAACAAGAGGAGTTAGAAGCATGCGCACACCTGGAGGGCTATGATCTTATTGGCATCATGGAGGCTTGTTGGGATGGCTTCTATGACTGGAGTATTGGAACAGATGGATACAGGCTCTTTAGGAAGGACAGGCTGGACTGATGAGAAGGGGATGTTGCTCTCTATGTCAATAACTAGCTGGAGTGCATGGAGCTCCACCTGGGGGATGGATGAGGACCCAGAACTTATAGATCAGGATTAAAGGGAGGGCAGGGACAGGTGATATTATATTGGGGGGTCTGCTACAGGCCACCTGACCCAGGAAGACCTCTATATATGAGGCCCTCTATCGACAGATAAGAGTGGCTTCACATCCACAAACCCTGGTCCTCATGGGGGATTTCAACCATACCCATATCTATGACAACAAAGCAGGACATAAGCAATCCAAAAGGTTCATGGAATGTGTTGATGATAATTTCCTTCTCTAAGTGATAGAGGAAGCAACGAGGAGAGGAGCTATGCTGGGCCTTGTTCTCAGAAACAAGGAGGGGCTTGTGGGGAATGTGGAGCTTAAGGGCAGCCTTCACTGCAGTGACCATGAAATGGTGGAGTTCCAGATCCTTAGGGGAGCAAGGAGGGTGCACAGCAAACTCACTACTCTGGACTTCAGGAGAGAACACTTTGGTCTCTTCAGGGGTCTGCTTGGTAGAATACTATGGGATAAAGCCCTGGAGAGGAGAGGGGCCCAGGAAAGCTGTTCAAAATTCAAGGGTATCTCCTCCAAGCCCAGGATCAATGCATCTCAAAAAAGAGGAAGGCAGTCAAGAATGCCAGGAGGCAACTAAGCCTCGCTCACCTCCCCCAAAAGAGAATTGAAAGGGTAAAAGTGATAAAACTTGTGGATTGAGATAAGAACAATTTAATAATTGATATAAATCAGTCGCTCAGAACACTCGAGAAGTCGCTATCACGGCTGGTCGGTCCCAGCGGCAGACCGGGAGATTGTCAGTTTTGCCGTCCTAGGTAAGCTTTCCGTTAGATGGGAAGCCCAAGGGAGCAGGCAGCTCTGGCCAGTTCCAGTTTCTCTTGCAAGGGAGGCAGGGACAGGCATGGGCGGAGCCGCACACACTGTGGGCAATTTAAACACCTCAGGAGGACAGGGATGAATGATCCCTGTGCACCAGGCAAGGTCAAGCACAGAGCCAGGTGAGTCATCTGGGTGTGTCCCCTTACCCTGTGAAGTCAATTACTTCCAGAGGTTTAGCCATGGTTGCAACCTGGAGCAAAGGCTGTGGCTAGGAAAACTGTGGGCACCCAGACTGAGGCCTCACACAAACATGTGGGTGTCCAGACCTATGGCTGCAGAGAATGCAGGAGCCTGGCCCTTGTAATGGAGGGTGTTAGAAATGACACCTGTGTCAGATGTGAACAGGTGAATGATCTGCTCAGCATGGTGTCTGAGCAAAAGGATGAAATTAAAAGACTAAGGACTATATGGGATTGTGAAAGGGAGATAGACTGTCGGAGACAGGCTATACCATCCCGGAAGGAAGGGCAGCAATTGAGGGCTGCACAAGAACTAGGTGATTCCATTTCCTCTTGGTACCCAGAAAAAATTGGTAAAGGAGGACACCTAGGAGATGGGGGTGAGTGGAAGCAGGTCCTTCCCTGGAGAAGCAGGAGAGCCCCCTCCCGATGATCTCAGTCTTATCAGTTGCCCATGCACAACAGATATGGGGCACTAGTAACTGAGGATCGGGCAGAGGAGGATGGAGAGGAAAGTCCATCCACTCAGTTGCCCAGGGTGTGTCAGCCAGCCCCAAGAATTAGGACTAGTGTGACAGAAAAAAAGGAGAGTGATAGCTGTAGGGGACTCACTTCTACGAGGAACAGAAGGACCAATATGTCGGGCAGACTCTTCTCATAGGGAGGTATGCTGCCTACCTGGAGCCCAGGTAAGGGATGTCACTAGGAAAATTCCCACCCTGGTGCACTCTATGGACTACTATCCATTATTGACCTTCCATGTAGGAGGAGAAGAAATAATGACTGGTAGTCCTACAACAATCAAAAATTACTTTAGATACTTGGGACGAGTGGTATGAGATTCTGGGGCACAAATCATCTTTTCTTCTGTTATTCCAACTGATGGCAGAAACATTGAATTAAACAGCCAAATACAGTCTTTTAATACATGGCTCCATGTCACCACCATAAACTTGGGTTCTTTGACAATGGTATGATCTATACAGCACCAGGGTTGTTGACACCAAACAGGAGATACCTCTCTTGAAGGGGGAAGAGGGTCTTCATGGAGGAGATTGCAGGGCTAATTGACAGGGCTTTAAACTAGATGTGAAGGGGGAGGGGGACAATGTCACCAGGCTTCCATGTGGCAAGCTGTGAGATGACACAACAGTGTGGGAGCAATGGGGGACTAGTAAGGGCTATCAACCTGCTGCCCAAAAGCATGCTGGGGACAAAATACTGCAGTCAAAGTCTTGCAGAGATGATCCAGATCCCTTTCAGGTAGTAGCTGCCAACAGGGAAACAACTTAAAGGAATAAAGGGGTGTTTCCCTGGAAAGATGATACGGCCAACGGCCCAGCTGAAGTGCCTCTACATGAATGCACAAAGCATGGGCAACAAATAAGAGGAGTTGGAAGCCACCATACTACTAGAAGACTATGACATAGTGGCCATTACTGAAACATGGTGGGATGAATCCTATGACTGGAGTGTAGCTATTGATGGATACAAGCTATTCAGAAGGGACAGGAGAGGAAAGAGGTGTGGAGGAGTTGTCCTGTATTTTAGGAAATGGATTGAATGTGAGGAGATGTCCCTAAAGAATAGCCGCGAGCAAGTTGAAAGCTTATGGGTAGGAATTAGAGATCAAGGCAACAAGGGGAACCTTGTGGTTGGAGTCTACTCCAGGTCACCCTATCAATGGGAAACTCTTGATGAAGCGTTCCTACTCCAACTACAGGAAGCTTTTCTCCAGCTGGGAGACTTCAACCATCCTGACATTCGCTGGAAAAGTAATACAGCAAGCAGTAGGCAATCCAAGAGCCTCCTGGAGTGCCTTGATGACAACTTCCTGAGGCAGGAAGTAGACACCCCTACCAGAGGGGAAGCAACACTCGATCTGGTGATTACCAATGTAAATGAGCTCATCAGGGGTCTCAAGATTGGAGGCAGCATGGGTTGCAGTGACCATGCACTGGTAGAATGCACGGTACTAAGGGTCAGAAATCAGTCAGAAAGCACAGACAGGACCTTGAGCTTCAGAAAAGCAAACTTCCAGCTCTTCAAGGAGTTAGTCAATAGGATATCCTGGGAAACAGTCCTCAGAGACAAGGGAGCAGAACAGAGCTGGCAGATTTTTAAGGACACTCTTTATAGATTGCAAGAGATCTTGATCCACAGGTGTAAGAAATAAAGCAAGGAAGGGAAGAGACCACTGTGGCTGAGTCATGACCTACTGGTCAAACTAAAAAGCAAGAAGGAGCTTCACAGGCAGTGGAAGCATGGACAGGTACCCTGGGAAAAGTGTAGGGATGATGTCAGGAGGGCCAAGGCACTGTTGGAGCTGAACTTGGCAAGGGATGTAAAGAATAGCAAGAAGGGATTCTACAGGTATGTCAGTGAAAAAAGGAAGGTCAAAAAAACATACCCCCCCTGAAGAGTAAAAATGGTGGGCTGGTAATAATGGATGAGTGTCGCTGTTTATGCCGGGAGTGGAGAGATGCAGCAACATATAAATTCAGCAAGAGCAGGCAAAAGAAGCAACTTTATTAATTTACAACCCCATTTTTATACCCCAGACCCATAGGGCGATTGGTCAGTGATCACCCATCTCCTAGGGTGATTGGTTAAAGTCCTACAGCACCTATTTCAAAATATTTTTACAATGTACCATAAACAGAACTTATCAAAACACCATGTGTTAGTCTAGTTTACAAAACCGTCCTACTGTTTCTCATAACACGTGTAAGAAAGGCAGGATTCTCACCGAATATTGTGAGAACCTAGGAAAATTCCTCTGCTAGCAGCTTTTCAGCATCCACAGATGAGGAGAAGGCTGAGGTTCTCAACATTTTTTTTTCCTTGGTCTTCACTGACAACCTCTCTCCCAGCACCTCCCAAATTAAACCACAAGGTGTGGACCAGGGTGGTGAAGTCTCTCCCACTGTATGTGAATTTCAGTTTCATGACCACCTGAGGACCCTGAAGATACATAAGTCCATGGGACCTGATGAGATTCATCCCAGAGTCCTGAAAGAATTGGCTGATGTAGTCACCAGGCCACTTGTCATAATATTTGAAAAGTCTTGGCAGTGAGGTAAAGTCCCTGGGGACTGAAAGAAGGGACACATTACACCCATTTTTAAAAAGGGTAGAAAGGAGGACCCTGTGTGGGAGGATCCTGGACTTGCACAACACTGCGCGTTATAAAGCAAAGCCACTTTATTATCAAATTGCAGCTTAATTTATACCCTAAAATTTCCTGATCACGCGCACACTCACTCACTATTGGTTCTATATGTTTATACATGAGCTGTTCACACGTCCTAAGCTAATACATCATTGGCTATCCTACACTGCCTCCATCACCACCCCCATCCTGGTTATCTTCTACTTTCTTCTTCTTTATCTTCTTGCTTCACTGCTTTGCTTCCTCCTTTGCCATTCTCAAGCATACCTCAAGGTCATTGTCTGCAGCCCAGTTTATTCCCACACAGTCTTGCTGATAGCGTGCATGCCTGTTTTTCTCCAGGAATAATCCCACAACCCTGAAAACTATCGCCCTGTTAGCCTTACCTCTGTGCCTGGGAAGATCATGGAACAGATTCTCCTAGAGGGTCTAACAAGGCAAAGAGAGGACAGTGGGGTGATGAAAGACAGCCAACATGGCTTCATCAAAGGCAAATCCTCCCCAACAGCTGGGGTCCCTTGTTAGGAATAGTGGCATTGAAAAAGGAATTGGAAAAGAGGCAGCAATTAGCAGTCTCTGGAGACGGCTCCTTTCAAGCATCAAAGCAAGATATCCATTGAAGGAAGACTTAATGAATGCCACCTCCTCAGGAAAATGGTCCACTGCTGATGAAGGTATCCAGTACCTGAGGGAACTAGCAGTACTGGAAGTAATCTATGGGGATTTAGATGATGACGAGCATCCTAAAGATCCAGAGGATGTTCAGTGTACAAGGGCCATGTGGAGGAAAGTGATTAAGAATGCACCAGCATCATATTCTGCCAGCTTGGCAGCAATGTATTATACACAAATGGATAACCCAACTGTGGAAACTGTTTCTTCCTGGCTTCATAACTTTGAAGAGAGTCTTGTCACTTCCACGTCCCTAATCAAATATCAAAAACATACTCTACAGCGCAGCTGGGAAGAATGGTCCTACCTGGAGTCTCTGGCAGAGGGCACTCAGGGAGACACGAGGCCGACCTCTGGGTTTTTGGAGTCGAGGATATAGAGGATTTGATGCCAACTATACTCCAACAGAAAAGGAGATACTGGTGGCATATGAAGGAGATCGAGCTGCCTCAGAAGTGATCAGAATGGAAGCACAGCTCCTCCTGGCGCACCGACTGCCAGTGCTGGGATGGATGTTCAAAGGGAGAGTCTCATCTACACACCACGCAACTGATGCCACATGGAGCACGTGGATTGCATTGATAACGCAACGGGCTCAAATAGGGAACCCCAGTCACCCAGGGATCCTGGAAGTGATCACGAATTGTCCAGAAGGCAAAGATTTTGGGATGTCACCAGAGGAAGAGGTGAAACGAGCTGAGGAGGCCCCACCATATAGCACATTATCAGATGATGAAAAGCAATATGCCCTGTTCACTGATGGGTCTTGTCGCATTGTGGGAAAACATTGACGGTGGAAGGCTGCTCTGTGGAGTCCCCTACGATAAGTCATTGGAGATGCTGAAGGACACAGTGAATCCAGTCGGTTTGCAGAAGTGAAAGCCATCCAAGTAGCCCTAGATATTGCCGAGCAAGAAAAGTGGCCAGTGCTCTATCTCTACACCACTTCACCTATCTCTATATCACTTCACCTTAACTATTATAGCTACAACAATTATCCGCAATGCACATTGTTTCCCCATACTCACTATCCCTATTCTAAATCGCTTATGACTATACTAATCCTACTATGACTAGTTATAATTATACTATTTCTGAATACTATTCTATTACACTTATTCAAGACTTCTTTTACTATTATTCTGTTATGTTGCACTATTCGTTACTGCTATCTTACAATACTACTTGGACTCTTCACCATCCTCGTTTAGGTTCTGATCTTCCTCATTGCTGACAACATTGATGGCATCGCTGTTGTGCTTTTCTTGCGTCTTATTTATCGCTGGTCGGACCCGTTTTGCTGGTATCCATCGTTGTCCTGTATCTGTGGAAACACAAGCATACCCTCGACACCACATTATTAACTCTACCGGTTCTTTCCAACAGTTTTCCATTACATCTTTCCATACCACTTTCGGTTTTATTCCCCATTCTTGCTCTCCAGCCAAACCCCGGATATGCTTCATGATCGGTGGATATTCCTCTTTTTCTGCTAAAGACAGATAATTTAGTACATAAACAGCCTTCTCCAACCTTGCTCCTGGTACTAATCCTACTTCCCCCATTTTTTGTTTATTCATCATGGCCTTTAAGGTTTTATGCGTATGTTCAATGATTGCTTGCCTGATAGAATTCCCCGGCACACCAGTGACATGCCTAACTCCCCACATTTGCAGAAATGATTGAGTCTTGCTAGCTATATATCCAGACCCATTGTCCGTTTTGATTGACTGAGGAACACCCAAGATCGCAAAGCATGCCCGCCAGTGACGTATGACTAAGGCAGCATTTGTCGATGTCATAGCTGTGGCCCACACTGCTTGTGAATAGGTATCTATTGTAACATGGACATACTTTAGACAGCCAAATTCTCCATATTCTGTAATATCGGACTGTCATAATTGCAGCGGTCCTAGTCCTCTGGGATTTACCCCTTTGTCCATAACCGACACTTGTTGTTGACAACGAGCACAAGTTGCTACAATTCCATGTGCATCTCCTATTTTTAGACAAAATTGCTTTGTTAAGAGCCGCGCAGACAGGTGAAAAAAATTCATGAGATCAGATTGCCTGTTGTAATGTATCTGGAGTAGGAGATGTGGTGGCCCAAGCTGGTGCTACTAGGCGATCTACTCTCTCATTTCCCTCTGCTAAACCTTCTACAATACTCTCATGACTTTGTATATGCATAACATAGAAAGGCTGTTCTCTGTATGTTACTAGCTCCCATAGGTTTCTTAGCACTTCCCATAAGTTTTCATTTTCCACATGTCTGAAATAAGCTCCAGATAACCGTGCTAAAAGTCCAGCAGCAGAAGCAGAGCCTGTAATAATGTTTAAAGATGCTTTGGGCCGCTTCTGAAATACCCTCAGTGTCGCAGACGGTGGGAGAATTATGGCACTCAATGTGAGCAATCAGGCAATTCTCGTTTATTGTTAAGACC
>JANVCC010006363.1:0-15677 GCA_025345505.1 Todiramphus chloris collaris | reverse complement strand
ATGATTTAGTGTAATAAATGCCTGCTTACTTGACATCTTTTGCGCACTGTTGGCGGAGCTGCGTCTCCCCGGTCGCCCAGTGCTGTTTTGCTTGCTATCGCTTGCTTAATAAATTCTTAAATTTTGTATTGGCTGTGACTCACATAAATTCGTGAATCTAACTTATAACAAGCACCACGCTTTCTTTAAGGCCGCAAGTCCCCATCTTGGCAGGGCTTTTCCAATACCCCGGTGCCTGGACTGGTCCCGGCCGCGAACCTCGGAGCTGGGGGGGAGAAGGAAGGGGGGGTTGCATACCTCCCGAGAGCTGCTCGGCTTCGGCCGGTGCGGGTTAGACACGTCGCGGGTCACCAAATGTCGCTGTTTATGCCGGGAGCGGAGAGACGCAGCAACATATAAGTTCAGCAAGAGCAGGCAAAAGAAGCAACTTTATTAATTTACAACCCCATTTTTATACCCCAGCCCCATAGGGCGATTGGTCAGTAATCACCCATCTCCTAGGGTGATTGGTTAAAGTCCTACAGCACCTATTTCAAAATATTTTTACAATGTACCATAAACAAAACTTACCGAAACACCATGTGCTAGTCTAGTTTACAAAACCGTCCTACTATTTCTCATAACACGTGTGAGAAAGGCAGGGTTCTCACAGAATATTGTGAGAACCTAGGAAAATTCCTCTGCTAGCAGCTTTTCAGCATCCACATATAAATATTGAGAGGCCTGGCAGGTTGACTACATCACTCTCCCACAAACCCGCCAAGGTAAGCGCCACGTACTTACAATGGTGGAAGCACCCACTGGGTGGCTGGAAACATACCCGGTGCCCCATGCCACTGCCCGGAACACCATCCTGGGCCTTGAAAAGCAGATTTTGTGGTGGCATGGTACTCCAGAAAGAATTGAATCAGATAATGGAACTCATTTCCGAAATAGTCTCGTGAATGCCTGGGCCAAGGAGCATGGCATCGAGTGGGTGTATCACATCCCTTATCATGCACAAGCCTCTGGGAAGATTGAAAGGTACAATGGGCTGTTAAAAACCACATTAAAAGCATTAGGGGGTGGGACCTTTAAACAATGGGACAAACATCTAGCAAAGGCCACCTGGTTGGTTAACACCAGAGGATCTGTTAGCCGTCCTGGCCCTGCCCAAACAAAACCCCTGCCTGTTGTGGGAGTAGATAAGGTCCCTGTAGTGCACACTGGGAGGTGGTTGGGGAAGGCAGTGTGGATAGCTCGACCCTTGGGAAAAGGCAAACCCATTAGTGGGATTGTCTTTCCTCAAGGACCTGCATATACCTGGTTGGTAATGCGGGAGGATGGTGAGACCCAGTGTGTACCTCAAGGAGATTTGACCTTGGCAGAAAGATAATCTGGAATGTGAGTTGTATGTTGCAGGAAATGATGCTGTACGAAGGAGATGGAATAACAGAAAGTGAATTTGGTGAAGGACCAAATCAGTACAGCAAGGACCAAGATCTAGCCGGTGTTGGTGCCCAACAATCAGACATACTGCTTCTGTCCAGAACATCCACCTTGACAGATGAGACCCAAGTCATCGAGTGAAGGTATCTCATGGAATGAGGAACTATCTGTTAAAGGACTGGGGATAGTAGTTGATGATAATGTATTGGTTGGGTTTAGAGATGGCTTAAGTATGTATTATGTGGGGCTTGAGCATGACGAAAATGGTATGGAATAAGGGGTGGAGATTGTAGTGGGTCTGGCTGAGCTGCTTTTCCCCATCCAACCCTCATGCTGCAGCACTGGGAGCTGGAGGGTGTTGATAACACACTTGTGTTATGACTGCCAGTGCTCACACGGCACCAGAGGATGGGGGGCAGGATGGGGGAGAAGATACAGCCAACCTGAGCTGACCAGTGGGATATTCCATACCATGTGACGTCAGCTGAACTATAAAAGGAGAGGGCAGGAGGAGGATGGGGGGGCATTCTGCTTTGTCCTTCAAGCGGCTGCTACGTGTGTTCCTGGAGCCCTGCTTCCTGGACTCGGCCCGATATCGCCTGTGGACGGGAAGTAGAAAATAACATCTTATCTATCATAACCCACACCCCTTTGCTTTGCTTGTTATTCTCTCCCTGCGTGCCGTGCTGAATGGGGTCGAGGGCAGTGATAGAAGGGCTTGGTGGGCACCTGGTGCCGTGCCGGTGTCAACCCACCACACGTTGTCAGACTCAATTCTTTCTGGGTTACCATGTTGCCACAGGATCTGCTTTTCCAGGCCCAGGATGGTGTTCCGGGCAGTGGCGTGAGGTACAGGATGGGTTTCCAGCCAACTAGTGGTTCCTTCCACCATTGTAAGCACATAGTGCTTACCCTGGCAGGTTTGAGGCAGTATGATGTAATCAATCTGCCAGGCCTGCCCATACTTATACTTGGACCATCGTCCCCCATACCACAAAGGTTTTAACCGTTTTACTTGTTTGATTGTGGCGTATGTTTCACAGTCACTGAAAACCTGTGCAATAGCGTCCATGGTTAAATCCACCCCTCGGTCACGTGCCCATTTGTATGTTGCATCTCTTCCCTGATGTCCTGAAGTATCGTGAGTTCACCGCAGTAAAAATAATTCACCTTTATGTCCCCAATCTAAGTCTGTCTGGAACACTTTAGCAGCCTGATCAACTTGCTGGTTGTTTTGATGTTTCTCAGTGGCCCAATTAGTCTGACTAGTTTCTCTATCCGAGCAGCGATGTCTTGCCACATTGTGGAAGCCCCAATGGGTTTACCTCTGCGCTGTCAATTATTCTGCTTCCACTGTTTTAACCATCCCCACAGGGCATTTGCTGCCATCCATGAATCAGTGTAGAGATAGAGAACTGGCCACTTTTCTCGCTCAGCAATATCTAAGGCCAGTTGGATGGCTTTTTCCTCTGCAAACTGGCTTGATTCACCTACTCCCTCAGCTGCTTCTGCTACTCATCGTGTGGGACTCCAAACAGCAGCTTTCCACTTCCGATGGTTTCCTACAAGACGTCAAGTTCCATCAGTAAACAGAGCATATTGCTTATCATTATCTGATAACTGATTATATGGTGGGGCTTCTTCAGCACGTGTCACCATCTGTTCTGGTGGCATGCCAAAGTCTTTACCTTCTGGACAATCCATGATCACCTCTAAGATTCTTGGTTGACTGAGGTTCCCTATTTGAGCTCTCTGGGTGATTAATGCAGCCCACTTACTCCATGTGGCATCGGTGGCATGATGAGTGGAAGGGAATTTACCCTTGAACATCCAGTTTAGGACTGGTAACCTTGGTGCTAGGAGGAGCTGTGCTTCAGTACCGATCACTTCTGAAGCAGCTCAAACTCCTTCATATGCCGCCAATTGTCGTAGACGGTGGGAGAATTACGGCACTCAATGTGAGCAATCAGGCAATTCTCGTTTATTGTTAAGACCAACACTCTTTTATACAGTTATTAATGAGGCTCATACATAGTGCAAAAGCAAGCTCATTATTGGTTAGGCTATAAAAAGTCAGACCTGCCCCGTTGCTTATCTCTGTGGTCGTGCAGCTGGTGCAGCTCCTCATATCTTAGGCCCCAGGCATCTTGTTGTTGCAGAACTCCCTTTCTCAAGGAACAATCTGACCTTGCTATTCTGCTACACTATCTGTGTCCTGTGCCTGTGCAGCTCCTCGTCAGCAAGTCTCTGCATGGGAATGTGACCCTTACCCTGTAGCCACTCTCCCACAATTCCCCCGTTTTCTTTAGGGCTGACGGTCATTGCTACCGTGGCCTTATCCACCTGCTTCATCACACATCCCAATACAATCCTTCCACCGATAATCAACAACAATGTGAGTCCCAACCACCTAAATCCTTCCTTTAACAGACCCGTTAACCATGGTGACAGCCAGCCAAAAAGTCTACCTAACCACTTATCGAAGGGATTTGATCCCACCGTAATCTCTTGGGTATGCTCCTTAAGCCACTTAAGCTGTTGATGTATAGATTCTCCATGGGTAGACAGATTAAAGCAACACATCCCTTCGAACTCTTCACATCCATGACCCTGAGCTAACAGTAGAAAATCAATGGCGGCATGATTCTGTAAAACAGCGTGACGCAAACTGTCCATATCTTCCGACAGTTGCTCTATAACTTGAGTGGTAACATTAGATTGCCTGACAGTCCAACATGCGAGCTTACCTAGTGTGGCTAAAGCATAAGCAGTTCCCACCCCTGGGACAATAGATGCTAATGTGCGTAAAGCCGGACTCCATAGTTCAACCTTATCATTACAATCAGCAAGTAACTGGGAAAGATCCCGCTTGCTCCGTGATTGACTAATGCTAGCTAGTATGGCTTTATCTAAGGCTAAAAGGGTTAAAGAGCCCAAATAACAGGGACCACCATGAGCAAACTGCGGGACCCCGTGCCAGGCACGGTCTCCACATATGAGAAATATGCCATCTGGTAATGCGAGAGCACTCTTGTTAGCCCAAATTCTTATATCATTTCTTCCCCAACCGTAACTTGTAGTACCATTAAAGTTGTCAAAGACCGACACACTCACGGGACCAACAGGACCACCACAATACGTGCGATTATAGATGGCATTATGTGGTGTGAGCCAGGTAATATTCTGTGACCTCTGATACACATAAGAGCCAAGCTTCACACAAGTAACATTGCCTTCATTCCCTGTAATATTCTCAATAGCTTCTGACCCTGCCAGGTCGAGTTCCTGGGGATCCCATGGGAGCGTAGTATTCAAGCCTGCCAGTAACTTTCTGGAGCACTCCGCAATTGACGTGCTGTTGGTACAATTTCCCGTAGAAAATTTAGCTAGGGCTGACGACAGTAAAGTCAAGTTAGTCTGAGGGACCCCTAACAGACAGGTGCAAAAAGGATCGGATGCTGATGCAAGGGAGAGGCAAAATGCTGTACGGTTAGTCTTGTTGGCCCAGGTTACCCACAAGTTTGTTCTTGGGTCAATTTTGTGTAATCCAGTTCCTAGCGAGACTGGTAGGAACAGCATTAACGTTACCAGGGTTACCATAATTGATAACTAACTTAACAACTAATAACTGATAAATGAAAACTATTAGCGAATAAATGACAACTAATAATCGGATAATAAGTGATAACTAACAACTAGTTAATGATAACAAATAACGGGGCACCACGACCCCCACGGTTAGGTTTGTTGCACCCACAGCGATTGCTTACACTGCCCACAGTCTAGGAGTACCCAGGCCGCACAGTTTCTTTCAAGGTACCCCTTGCAGGTATGTGTAGACAAGTCCGCAAATTCGATGGTGGGCAACAAGGCTGATATGTGGAAAAGCTGGTCAGCGCTGGAACAGTGCTCAACCTTCCAGTCCAGGGTCGGGCTGAGCACTCCCACCAGGTTGCTCAAGCATGGTCGAAGGGCCAGGAGGAGTCACCACATCAGTGTCCTCTGGTCGAGACCCTAAAATCGAGCTGGTATCACGCTCATTCGTTGTTCCAGCCTTGTTCCATCTCGCAGGAACCCAAATAGGACCTGTAGGCCCAGAAACACAAAGATACCCACGCCCCCAATATAACACTTTCGCTGGACCCTCCCACAATCCAGATTTTGGATTCCGATACCAAGGTACGATTCTGTTGTAACGGCGGGGACACCCATTCCAGGGCCCACACCTCCCCCGTTTTCTTTAAGGACTGGGTTAATGCCCCTATAAGATGTTGTTCCCCAAACCATATGGTAAGATCAATGGGGAGGTCCGGGTCGCGCCTCCGGACCTCTCCATGGACCACACAGTCGACAATATGGTCCAAAGTCTCCCTTTGATGGGGCGTTACCGAAACCGGCCAAGTTTTGCTGACTCTCTAGTTGACGGATCAGGTTCTGGATAGGAGCTAAAGATTCTCGGTTGGTGCGATATTGTTGTCGATGCACCGTTCCAGTAGCAATTGGCACCTTTTGATCCTCAACTCTCATCTTACCCACAATGGCAGACTCCTCTGAAAGGTTAGGTAGGACAGTCAGCTGTTTCTTGTCCTCAGTCTCTACAGCTGCTATACCAAAGACCCATCGATACCCTTTTGGGTCCTTATAATACCCTTCCTTGAGGAAGTCTATGCCAAGGATGTACGGAGCATCTGGACCAGTCGCTATAGGGTGCTTTTCCCATTTATTCCCAGTTAGACTCACTTCAGCCTCTACTACAGTCAGTTCTTGAGATCCTCCTGTTACTCCAGTAATGGTAACAGATTCAGTCCCTTTATGATTCGATGGCAATAGGGTGCACTGTGCACCAGTATCTAATGGGCTTTATACTTTTGTGGTTCTAACGTGCCAGGCCATCGAATCCACACAGTCCAATAAACTCTGTTGACCCTCTCCTCCACCTGGCTGGAGGCAGGGCCCCTCTAATTCCGAGGGTATTGTCCATAATTAGTAACTGGGTTTGTAAAGTTCACCGGGTTTACATGATTCATCTTGTTAACAGGGTACATGTAGATCATAGGAATTACACCGTTGACAGGATTTGCATTATTTACAGGATTTACACTATTTACAGGATTTATGCTATTTACAGGATTGGCATTGATTACAGGAGTCACATTTTCATTCCCTTTACTCACGGTTTGACATAAGGCCCATGTAGTTGGACCAGAGGACTGCTCATAGCGGACTGGAGCAACCTCCCTTCTGGAAGAATTCTCTCTTCTTTTTGGTTTACCTTGTAAGTAGAGTACTCGTGCCTGTAGAGCAGTGGTAGGTTTTTCATCCCATCTGCTCATTTTCTCTCCCAAGGCACAGAGAAGAGACCACAGGGTACGTCGTGACATGCACTGTTCCTGTTTAGCTGGTCTCGAAGAAGAGCACGTTGTCCTAGTGGCTTCAACACGGGTCCACTGAGGGGAAGAATAAGATCTTTTCTCCCTTCTCTCTATTTTTGCAACCAGTTTTTCAACTGATATCTCCAGGGCTGATACACACACATGTAGAGGACCAGAGACATTGTCTTCATACTGTTGTGCTCTCTTGGCCACTTCTGTCACGTTTGGTACCTCTTCATCTGTTCCGCAGAGCAATGTTGACAATGTGTGGGAATATGCTGATGGGGCACTCCGCACAAACTTCTGCAAGATGGGTCGCTAGCATGGTATTGCATCAGGGTTCACTATTTGCCTATCACCATAGATCACCTGTCGCACAGCTAATTCTCTCAAGTACTTAATACCTTTCTCCATGGTGTTCCATTTGCTTGGACGGCAATCGATATCCTCCTTATAGGGGTACCTGGATTTTACAGCTGACAAGAGTCTTCTTCAGAGACTGATAGTGTCGCTCTTTCTTGCAAGCTCTTGATCAATGCCTCCATCTCTGGGCAGGAATCCCAGCTGCCTGGCTTCTCTGCCATTCTGTTTGATGGTGTGGGCCCCATTATCCCAGCATCGGAGTAGCCAAGTGATCAGTGGCTCACCTTCATGACGGCTATAGTCCTTTCTCAGATTTCTCAGCTCCTTTGTAGGTAAAGTTTTGGTGGTACCCTCTGCATCTGATGACTCCACATCTGATGGATTTGCTTTAGAAGGACCTGCTCCACTGTCATCTGACCACACTGGGCGATCTTTTTTTGGTAGGTGTTTCTTTCCAGTTGCAGTGGCATGAGGCTTTGCATCTGGTTCTGACTCATACTCAGATTCAGCTTGAGAAGGACCGTCTCCCTGATCTGTTGCTGGACTTGTCTGTTTTTATTGTTTTCTTTTCTTCACAGGAGCAACTTGTACAGGTGCAGTTTGACTGGGAGTGGTCACAGTAGCTGTCAGTGTAGCTGCCTGCTTTGCTGCTGGAGCTGGAACAGCTCCAGTGCTTGTTGTGGGATTTGGAGCAGCAGCAGGGCTCCAAATTCCAGTAACACAATCAAGAATTTTAACACATAGGTCGACCACTACTCCTCCCAGAACCCCCTGGGGTGATATCAACTCTTAGTTGTTACTTTTCCTTCTTGAGCGCAAAGCACACAGAGTACTGAGTATTTACAACTGATGATAATGACTATAAGAATTCCACAAACCACTCCCACCAACCCAGCCAGGAGACTCCAAGTCACCATTGACTTCCGCATAGTGCACTATTTCCGACATGCCAGGGGCGAGCTGTAGTGCTCTTTGCCTCATGTAGGACATCTGTCTTGCTTAGAGGTATCCCCTCCTACCCCCATGTACCTGGTCTGCCGATGGTCCTTATCTGCTCCTGCGGTGATCAAGTGAGTGGGGGAGTTCTTCTGAGAATTCTCGGGCCACGCCAAAGACATCCCACTCTCAGCTGGTCCTGCAGATGAGCAGGGTGTGGCATCTGGGCTGCCAAAATGACGTGCGGAAACAAACCTTACAACCCATGAAAGGTTATAAAGGAGGTATGCTTATTGCTGCTCCAGGTGCAAAGGAATCATTCCTCCTAACTTGCACACCGAGGTGTCAAGTGAGCAGGTATTTATGACACTAATTCATATTTATTCAACTGAGTTAACTACATATTCATTATGTTTCTGAGGATAGGGCTGGATTATTATAATCAGTTCAGGGAACTCGTTATCATAGGTCTCCTCCCATTGGCACTTGCACACTGCTGTCTGGTGGTTGTGGGACAGGGTCTTCTGGAGGAAGGCCCACAGTCTTCCTTGCAATGTACTTTCCACATTTGGTTCAAAATGCTGACACGTCACAGGCTGCTAATCACAGAACTGGTATGATCCAGTTTTTCTCTGGTAGCTCTTCTTTATCTCTGGTAGCTCCTTTTTGCTCAGAGTTAGCTTCTCTGATAAGGACCACCTCATACAAGACAAGCCAAGGCCCACAAAGCTGTCAATCCGCATGAAAACAGTTACCAGCCAGTTCTATCATTCACTGCCTCTTCCCACTCAGTGAACAACGAGGGAGGTGAAACTTTATGATCCCCCCTGAAAGAGGCTGACCCTGAACGTCAGGGTGACCGTGGTGGCAGAGTCACGACAATGACTCCGTGTGGGAGTGGGAGTCGGAACCTGAGTAACGACGTAACCTCAATATGAGTATGGTCATTCTCCTTTATTAATAGTACACACCGTGTTTATATAGTCTATCAAACAAGTCACATGTGCAAACAAACTTATTATTGGTTACAAGTTCTCGGCCACCATGCAAGTCCTCCTCTGGATTGGTGGTCAGCTACTGTTCTCGCGGTTACACGCAACTCCGTCTGCAGGACTTAGATACTCCCTTCGTTACTCCCTTCTTTACTCCCTTCTCAAGGACGTTCAAAGGCAAGGCACGTCCTCCCTCTCAGATGCTAAGGGAACGTCCTCCATCTTAGATATCAGGGGAAAGACTGGATTGCTCACTCCAAGAAGTTCATGTCCTCCTCTGGCACGCAGCCATTCCTCCACAATTCCCCCTTCTTGTTTTTGAGCAATCCAGGCTTGATTTACAATGTTAGTAAGTGCCTTTCTAATACAACTTAATGCCACACACAAGCAAATGCCAATGATAACCATTATTAGTAAAATATGTAGCCCCTCTGTTAAAACTCCCAACAACCAACCAGGTAAGTTACCAAATAATCCCCTCAACCACTCGTCTAGATACCCATGACTTTGTTGAATCTTTTTTGTGTGATCTCTAAGCCATTGAATTTGTTTGTGTATTGACTCACTATGATCTGACAAATTCATACAGCACATCCCTTCAAAATCCTCACAACCGTGACCTTGAGCTAATAACAAAAAATCAATGGCTGCTCTATTTTGTAAAGCCGCATGCCACAAGCTATTCTGATCTTCTAACAACTTCTCAATTACATCTGTGGTTACATTGGCTTGTATTTCGGCCCAACAGGCTAGCTTGTCTACTTCATTTAACGCTCGACCTGCGGCTGCGCCAGGTACAAATAGAGACAGAAATACTCTTTCAGTGGTACTCATCAGGGATACTTGGTCATTACACTCTGGGGAAAGACCTGTAACAGCGCGTTTTCTTCGAGACCTCCGGGTAACATTTCTCCACCAATTCTTATTTGGAGCCAGTAACGTCAATTGCCCAAGATAACAGGGTCCTCCAGTAACATTAGCTGGAATACCTTACCATGCTCGATCCCCACAGATAAGAAAAACACCAGGAGGCAAAGCCTTAGCAGAACCATTGTTCCATAACAATGGGCTATTCCTGATACCTTGTAACTTCCATGACAACGGACTATTCCTGTTACCTTGAAACATCCCATATGCTCCTAAGCTTCTCCCCATCTTGTTGTTACCCTTCTCAGTGTCATTTGTAGCACAAAACTGCCCAGGGCCCCAAAAACCCATAAGAAGGTCCAGGGGAAACATCTGTCCAACCTGTACCATTCCAAGGATTGGCCCCAAACACCACACACGCCTGTGTCCAATGCTGGCCCGTATTCCCCATCCGCATCAATCCCAACAACTCAATTTCCTCTGCATCCCAGGGCAGTGATACATCTAAGGAGCTGATTAGCTAAGCACTACATTAACTAACTGTGGTAGCATTACTATCGTGATTCTTGAGGTTGCATCAGCATTCAGTTGTACAAGCGATCACTGTTGACCAAGGACACCAAAACCAGTAGCAGTACTAAAAGGCTTCGGATCCTTCCTTTTCCCTGTAAAAGAATCTAAAGGCATGCGTTATCATTGCAGTTAAAGTCAGGTTTGATACATCTCGCAAGGACCTGCTTAACTTCTGGTTCCACAATTCCCCCCTTGTCGCTGTTTATGCCGGGAGCGGAGAGATGCAGCAACATATAAATTCAGCAAGAGCAGGCAAAAGAAGCAACTTTATTAATTTACAACCCCATTTTTTATACCCTAGCCCCATAGGGCGATTGGTCAGTGATCACCCATCTCCTAGGGTGATTGGCTAAAGTCCTACAGCACCCATTTCAAAATATTATTACAATGTACTGTAAACAGAACTTATCAAAACACCATGTGTTAGTCTAGTTTACAAAACCGTCCTACTGTTTCTCATAACACGTGTGAGAAAGGCAGGATTCTCACCGAATATTGTGAGAACTTAGGAAAATTCCTCTGCTAGCAGCTTTTCAGCATCCACACCCCCATTTTGTTTAAAGACAAAAAAGAGATCGTTAGTAATCTTCTATGGATAGCCTTGCAGAAAGAACAACAAACGCAGCATAAGGGATCTGCTTGGTAATGGCCAGTTACCAAACAGAGCCTAAACCAAACACTGATAAGGGGTTGGTCTGGTAATGGCCAGTTACCAGACAGAGCCCAAATCGGATGCTGACAAGGGGTCGGTCCGGTAATGGCCAGTTACCGGACAGAGCCCAAATCAGATGCTGCTTTAAAGTAGGCGGAGTCTCCAGTGATGCCATAGGAAATACATCTAGCAAACAAATTCTATGTTACAATTCTATCAGGTACTAATCTTAAACAGGAATTTACATCAGTTATTAATTCTAAAATAGCCTTAAGGGCTTTAACTTTCTGAGTCCATAACAAAGAAACTTAAAGTTCAGTCTCTGCTGTGGAAGGACCATCCCAGTCTTTGCCTGTAGACAGACTTGGCGTACCACTGCGGCTATAGGTTTCATGGCCTCTCGTACAGCGCCCTGCACTGCAGCTGCCACAATGTTACCTTGCCGCTGAGTCTCTGCTCTGTCCACTTGCAAGAGCATCTCATCTACTCCTGCACTCTTAGGCAGGGTTGCCAAAAGTTGTTTTGTGATTTTGTTCGCGTTATCAAATGCCAATATACAAAACATTTGTTCTTTGCCGTTTTGATCTAAATCAGGATGCTGCATTATAGCCTCCCAAAGGCGGTCTATAAAATGACTATATGTCTTTGTGGCCCCCTGTACAAGGTTGCCAAACGAGGGAGCACTTGACCCTGGAAGACCAAGAAACGCATCCAGGGCCAACCGTGCAGACAGCTGCAACATGTTGGCTGGGAAGGCAATTTGAGCATTCAGGTCACTAAAGTTCCCAGTTCCCATCAACATATCAACGGTAACTCCCTTAAGAGGGTCCCCGTCTCTTTGTCTCTGGGCTGCTGCAGCGATTGCTCGCTGCTGCCAAGATGACTGCCACAGCAGAAACTGCGTGGGAGTCAACAAAAGTCACATCAGGCCTTGACAATCATATGGACACATAAAATCAGCGGAAAAAATCCACGTGACAATCTGTCTAGTGACCTCTGATTTTACACCATAGTTTGTAACAGACTGTCGGGCTTGTTGTAAAATTTTCCAGTCGTGCGGTTCCCATTTCCCTACACCGTTTTCTTGCACCGCTGGAAAAGACAGGGAGGTGGGTTCTCCCAGGTCTCCCATAGGCTTCCAGTGGCCCTCCAGGATCGTGTCCTTAATTACACCACTCCAGTGTCCAGGTTTAGCCAATGCTGGGGGATTTTGAAGACAAGGGGGTAACTCGTCCTTCTTTATTTTATCTCGCATCTCTAAGTTGTCAAGACGTTTCAAAACACTCTGCAAAAGATTCATGGTGGCCTCAGTCAGTTGCGGCTCCGCTCTGTCTCTGGGGGGGAATGGATCCTGACGGTTCCCCCGGAGACGCTGGCAGCGGAGGGTATACAGGAGATGCTGGAAGCGTGGGAGGCGGAGACCAGCTGGGCTCGACGGAAGGAGGGGGGGGAGCCGTAGGGCTTGACCGACGTGCCGCACCGCCCTGCGTGGGCACGCCATGATACGCCCCAGACCCCGCCCCTTTCTCAGTGGCGGACGAAGGTACTTCCGCACCTGTCGCAGACGAGGCAGATGCCTTCTTGGCAGACACTTCCGCCTTCTCCAGGAGCTCTCGCAACCCGCCGCACTCGGGGGCTTCCGCGTTCGGGGATGTATCGCTCTCCCTCCCACAAAGTTCGCTAACGCCCTTTATCGGTGCCGTCATGCCTCTCACCGCAGAAAGTCCAAAAAATCGGGACACCGGACCGGGCTTAGGTGGTGCCGGCTCGATAGTAGAAGGGCCAGGTCCCAGGATCTGCACTGCTGCGTAAGCAACTTCCCGCTCTGCTTTCATGCTCTGTAACATCTCGAGCACGGAATTCCAGAGCAGCCGAACTGCCTTGATCTCCATTTCAACCTTCCCATCACCTACAACAGTCTTTTGCCACATCGTACCCCCAAAGTCTTTCCATTCCGATACGGAAAATAACAGGCAGGTGTTGGCAAAATGTCCACGTTTTTGCCCCAATGTAATTAATCTCAGTAACTGCTTCACTGGCACTTCCTTTCCTCTCTTAGAGAGTATACCAGCTAGCAACGTGGCCACAGCCTCTGTTTCCATAGCTGCACCTGAGGGGTGAGGAGCGACCTCACACCGGTATACACGTCTGCTTAGACATATTCTCAAGCAGGGCTTCCCTCAGCCGACTTTCCCACTCTGCTGCCTCCTCTCACTGCTTACCGCAGTCTCGGAGATTCTTCTGGCGCTGAACCAGATGTGGGAGTGGGAGTCGGAACCCGAGTAACGACGTAACCTCAATATGAGTATGGTCGTTCTCCTTTATTAATAGTACACACCGTGTTTACATAGTCTATCAAACAAGTCACATGTGCAAACAAACTTATTGGTTACAAGTTCTCGGCCACCATGCAAGTCCTCCTCTGGATTGGTGGTCAGCTACTGTTCTCGCGGTTACACGCAACTCCGTCTGCAGGACTTAGATACTCCCTTCGTTACTCCCTTCTTTACTCCCTTCTCAAGGACGTTCAAAGGCAAGGCACGTCCTCCCTCTCAGATGCTAAGGGAACGTCCTCCATCTTAGATATCAGGGGAAAGACTGGATTGCTCACTCCAAGAAGTTCATGTCCTCCTCTGGCACGCAGCCATTCCTCCACAACTCCAAGGAACAATAACAAAACTATTAGTTCTCCTTAATGGAACAATCAATAAACAGTACGGATAAAGGCATTAATTTTTGTAGCTGTTAATTAAGGGGGAGGGAGGCAGAGGTTAAATGATTTACTGGGAAGATATGTGTTAAGGGCAATGCACACAGCTAGCTCAACATTTGTTATGTCTACCAAAGCAGAATGAGAGAATAAGGAATTACTGATAACGGGAAGAGCCTTGAACCGGGTCCTTGTTCTTGAACCTAAAAGCAACATAAACCAGCCTAAACCAGCCTTGAGGTTTCAACTCAGGACAGGGACATAAAGACCATGTGCAGAAAAGTGAGGTGAAAAGTTTAGAATGAGGAGGACTCTTTACTTCATCTGAGGAAGACTCTTACTTCATCCCGGAGACCCCTACCCACAACCACCAGACAACACTGTGCGAGCGCAATACAGATGCAAATGACTTTTGGGTTCATTATTATATGAAGGGAGGCTAGGCAGGGCTAGGTAATGAATATGTATAGGCCTCTTGTGAAACTTAATGAATATGGAACGTGTAACCCAATATATACTAAGCTGAAAGCAGCTGGGGGCACGCATGACTTTGGAGGAATTATCCTCCATGCGTCCCAGAGCTGGAATAAACATACCTACTTTACTACTTTTTCTAGTAGTGGAGTTTTTCCAACTTACCAGGTGATTATTTTATGGCGCAACTAAATTTCAAGGAAAAGGAAGAAAGAAATATTAGAAAAGAGGAAAAGATAGGGGGAGTGATGGAGTAAGAGAGAGAAAGATAAAGAGAAAAGGTTATCACCACCCATGGATCCAGTGACATTTCACTGGATCAGTCCCAAGTCTTCAGTTCTTTAGTGGTGGGTTGTAGCGTGCAGGGATGGTCTCCGACAGCACAGACAATATGGTTGTAATCAGAAGTCACTGTATTAAGTGCAACAGGCTATATTTATACACGAGACAATACTGATCATGCACCCAGTTCACTTCTAATTGGCCCCACACTCAAACCCAGAGTCTGTCCATGCACACTTCAAGCACTTTTAATTGGCTGGCGATTCTCTTGGGTTTCTTCTTTCAGCACCCTGTTTTTCTCCTCTTATCCTCCTGTTTTACCAGGTGCTTGTGCTTTTCTCATCCTTAGTCTTATCTCCTCAAGGTGGGGGCAGTGTTGGCTGTTTCTCGGCCTTGCAGGAATAACTACTTCTAGCTAACAACTATTTCTGTCCTACTCTTATCAATCCCTACAGTGGGTGCACAACGATTAATATTTTTCTGTCCCTTTATACTCTTGAGGTATCTGGGTGGCATTCCCAATTTCCACCAGAAGTGGTATTGATTTGCATGAGCCCCATGAGCTAGAAGTAGTGTGGTGCCTGCCATCCACCTCCCTCATGGTTCAGTCATCAGGAGCATTTAACTAAAGAAAAGACAGAGTCCCACCTATGCAGAACTTATCTCTTCCCTTTTTTAGAGTATGTCTGCAAGGAGCCAAAGGGGGGGCACAGAGACATTGAGAGCAATCAACACTTCTTCCCTCCAGATAGGTCTTTCCAGACCTTATCAGCACACAATATTTGAGGTACACAATAGCCAGGCTCTTACAGGTCCTCATGTCATTTAGAAGTGTTTCTTTTCCTGTTCTCACATCCCCGCCCCCAGTATTCCTTTTTAGAAAAATATCACAATATACTTAATGTAGTAAAAGACTTTACGTAATACAAAGGCAGAATATTAGTACTGTGCTATTCTGATTTCAGGCCATCAGTTATGATAATAAAATATAACACCTTAGTTTTCAGTAAGCAGAAGTCTCAGGCTCT
>JANVCC010006342.1:0-28942 GCA_025345505.1 Todiramphus chloris collaris | reverse complement strand
GGGATGGAGAAAAAAGCATTGGCAATGTCAATAGTGGCATACCACTTGGCTGCTTTGGACTCCAGCTCGTACTGGAGCTCCAGCATGTCCGGCACAGCAGCACTCAAGGGTGAAGTCTCTTCATTCAAGGCACGATAGTCCACTGTCAATCTCCATTCTCCATCAGACTTGCGCACAGGCCGAATGGGGCTGTTGAAGGGTGAGCGGGCTTTGCTGACCACCCCTTGGCTCTCCAGCTCACGGATCATCTTGTGGATGGGGATCACGGCATCGAGATTTGTCCGGTACTGCCGGCGGTGCACTGTCGAGGTGGCAATTGGCACTGGCTGCTCTTCCACCTTCAGGAGCCCAACAGCAGAAGGATTCTCTGATAGTCCAGGCAGGGTGTTCAATTGCTCAATGCCCTCTGCCTCCACAGCAGCTATCCCAAATGCCCACCTGAGTCCTTTTGGGTCTTTGTAATAGCCGCTCCAGAGGAAGTCCATGCCCAGAATACACGGGGCCTCTGGGCCAGTCACAATTGGATGTTTCTGCCACTCCTTCCCAGCCAGGCTCACCTCAGCTTCCACCAGGGTCAGCTGCTGTGATCCTCCGGTCACCCCAGCAATGGAAACCGATTCTGCCCCCACATGTCCCGATGGCATTAAAGTACATTGGGCACCAGTATCAACTAAAGCTTCATATTTCTGTGGCTCTGATGTGCCAGGCCATCTAATCCACACTGTCCAGAAAACATGATTCTCCCGTGCCTCTTCCTGGCCAGAGGCAGGGCCCCCCTAGCCCTGGTTATCATTCCTTCCCTGGGCATATGTGCGGGAGGTTCCTTCTAGGGGATCTGACATATCATCCTCCCTTCTGTAATACCTGGCAGCTCAGTCACGGGAGGCTGAGGCCACTTTCACTCTGGCGGAACCCCTTTGGTTAGTGTTTTCCCCTTTGAGTTCACGCACCCGTGCTGCCAGAACAGAAGTGGGTTTCCTATCCCATCTTCTCATGTCTTCCCCATGGTCACACAGAAAGAACCACAGCTCAGCTCAAGGGGTGTACCCTCTCTTTCTAGCTGAGGGACGTCGGGCTCTGACTCTGGGGTCTGTGACTCTCACTGGTGCCACATAGGAAATGCTCTTTCTTACCTCCTCCACAATCTCTTCCTTGAGGTCCCTAACCACAGCAGAGACATGAGCCTTCATCGGGCCACTGACCATACTCTCGTAATACCGGAACCTGTTGGCGATGGAGCCCACTGTTTCTCGGTTGTCCTCAGCATTAATGGTTGCAATGAAGGTGGCGTATTGCTGTGGCCCTAGTTTTGCCAGGTTCCACAACATCTGCCCGGTGCTCCTGACTTGGTCGGGGTCATTATCATGCTGTCCATCCCTCCCAAAGAGTACCTCTAATATTGCCACTTCCCTTAGGTGTTGGATTGCTTCCTCGAGTGTCTTCCACTGCATTTTATGATGGTACTCCTGCATTCTCTCTCTATGAACAAACCTCTCTCTCACACTCATTAAAAGCCGCTCCCAGAGAGAAAGGGGCCCTGGTTCCCTCACAAATACTTGATCTACACCCAGGTCCTGGGTCAGGGATCCCAAATACCTCGCTTCACCCCCATCCAGTTGCACACCTTTGCCCATAAGGTCCCAGACCCGAAGTAACCAGGTTGTATAAGCCTCACGCCCCTGTTGCACAATGTCTTTTCGCAGGTTACGGAGGCTGTCGTACAACAGGTACTCGGTGATGATTTCAGGCTCTGGCTCTCCTGCTGGTTGTGAGGGCCCTGGTTCCCCATCATCATTAACTGGGCGTGCTGATTTGGTCTTATACTTCCTCCTCTGCACAGGGGCAACTGCAGCTGGAACCTGGACAGTTGTAACATCTGTGGGTTCCACTGCTGCACCATCAGGCTCCCCCTCTTTGGGGCAGGGAGAGGGTTTCCCATCAGCTGGGGAAGTGTATTCCCTCAGCATCTGGCCCATGTCACGCATCTCCTTCAGCAGTACCACTACCCAACTCGGGTGATCCGTTTCTGAGGTAGGCTGCGGGGCAGGGCCAGGCTGTGGGGCAGGGTCGGGCTGTGGGGCAGGGTCGGGCTGCGGGGCAGGGCCAGGCTGCGGGGCAGGCTCTCTAGTCACTGGGGCCGTGTCGGGCTGTGGGGAAGGGTCGGGCTGTGGGGCAGGGTCTCTAGTCACTGAGGCCGTGTCAGGTTCTGGGGCAGCATCCCTAGACTCTGGGGGAGGCACCTGGGCAGTTATCCAAGCCAATCTGAATGCTAAATAGAGCAGGCCTATCAACAATATTTGGTTAGTATGTAGGGGAAATCTAAACCCTTCGAAAGCCAGTGGGGTAGGCCCAAAGAACTGGTTGAAAGGTTGCGAGAAAAGTTCCCACGGTGTTATTTCCTCGCAGAAGGTACCATTTTTCATATAACCCCAGAAACATACGCTTAGTGTATGATATCCCTTTATCCATGTGCCCACACTCCAGAGGAAGTAGAAAGCCCATGAATTCCTCACTTTATCAACCCATTGTGCAAACTGGATAACAGCCACAGAAGCCTTAGTCAGGGGATCCATGTTTAGAAAAGGAGCTGCAAAGAGGAGAAACAGCCACGACCACGTGCCATGTGAACTGGGGTAAGCCAGACCACATGGTGCTGTCTAACAAGGTTGCAGTATTCATCACACAAAACTAGATTACCCAATAACTGTTATTCGTTTTATCACCGTTTCCTCTTGATGCCCTCAAGCCCCACATTGGGCGCCAAAATCTGTCTTGGTTTGAAAGACAGGTGTCTTCCAAAGAAGGTAGGAGTCCCCCTTGGAAGGGAAAAATGCAACCCCTTCCCCTCCAAATGCTTATAATTTTGAAATTAAGGGGCTTTCAGGCAAAGATATGAGGAATAGGAATAACCGTTCTTTACTAAATATATATATAACAAGACAATCAAACAACAATAACTACGGCAGTAACAACAAACAGCGCCAGGAACCCAGTGCCAACCTCTCGGGCGGCTCCCGGTGAGCGGGGAGGGCGCGATGGTCTCCCTGCCGCTCCGGAGCCAGCTCAGTCCTCACGTGGCAATGGCCGACGAAAAAAACCTGGGTCACAAACCCCCCTGGGCAGCCGATCCCGGTGTCCAGCAGGATCCTCGGGAGACAGCAGGGATAGAAGGAAAAAGCAGGAAACGCAGCAGGGACGACCTCTCTCCAAGCTGATCCTGGCATCCCGCTGGATCCTTGAGAAGCAGCATGGAGAGCAGGAGATGCAGTGGGGATGAGTTCTCTGCACCATGAGGGCAGCTTCTCCTCACGTGGAATGCAGGGAGCAAAACCAGAGCCCTAGGGGCTCCACCCAACTCCATTTCTTCGGCTGGATGGACCCCTCCCCCTGTGGCCCGGTCCTTTTGTCTCAAGTACAGCAATTTACCTCCCTGACAAACAAGTATGGAAAAATTCTTTAAGAGAATAAGGAAAACAGATTAACTCCCCAAAACCCCAACACTTCATCACTTTCCTGAGGAGGTGGCATTCATTAAGTCTTCCTTGAATGGATCTCCTGCTTTGATGCTTGATAGGAGCCCTCTCCAGAGACTGCAAATTGCTGCCTCTTTTAAAATTCCTCTTTCAATGCCATGATTCCTAGCAAGGGAGCCCAGCTGTTGAGCTTCATTACCTTCCAGCTGTTGGGTGTCAGCCCCAGTCTCCCAGCATCAAAGCAGCCAGGTAACCATCTGTTCCCCTATCTGGCGTCTATAATCTTTCCTCAGGTCTCTAAGTTCTGATGAAGTCAGGGACCAGGTGGTCTCTGCCTCCTGCTTCAATTCTGTTATTCCCTCCTCCAGTCTCCCTGTTGAGGGTCCACCTTGTTGGTCGTGTGTTTCCTCCTCTTCCTCATCCCTCACTAACCGAGGGTAGGGTCCTGTTGTTCTCCTCGTCCACTGCTGCATTTTCACTACTGGGGCAACTTTGGCAGTTGTTGTTGCAGTCCCTATCTCAACTTGGGTGTCTTCGGATGCAGTTTGGGTCACTGCCTCAACCACAGTCCTCTGAGAGTGCTGAACTGTGGCTCGATAGGCACAGGCCAGGCCCCAGTACAGCGCTAAGAGCTGCTGGTTCTCATCAGGGTACACAAGGCACCCTTGTGTCAGCTTGCCAGGGTTGCTTGCCTGTTCGGGGGTAAAGTCCCAGGCTACTGGAGGTGACAACCATCCCAGGAACCTGCCCAAATCCTGCTAGACCCCTTGCCACCCATAATAAATAAATAAAAGGAATTTGTTCAGGCTTTCTTTTTGGTATATATTCAGCTAAGAGTGTAGTAATAATAAACCTTTACATTATACTCCTTTTTTCTGTATCTTTTGGATGCTGAATATGTAAAGAAATATTCCATAATTATATGCATTTGCAGGAATGTGCTTAGATACCTGAGAATATGTTCATAATTCCATGTGTTCACCTCTTTTCCTACCAGCTTTGTGTGCAAGAGAAGGGCATGCTATGTTGTAGTGGGTCTGGCTGAGCTGCTTTTCCCCACCCAGCCCTCATGCTGCAGCACTGGGAGCTGGAGGGTGTTGATAACACACCCGTGTTATGACTGCCAGTGCTCACACGGCACCAGAGGATGGGGGGCAGGATGGGGGAGAAGATACAGCCAACCTGAGCTGACCAGTAGAATATTCCATACCATATGACGTCAGCTCAACTATAAAGGGAGAGGGCAGGAGGAGGATGGGGGGGCATTCTGCTTTGTCCTCCAAGCGGCTGCTACGTTTTCCTGGAGCCCTGCTTCCTGGACTTGGCCCGACATCGCCTGTGGACGGGAAGTAGAAAATAGCATCTTATCTATCATAACCCACACCCCTTTGCTTTGCGTCTCATTCTCTCCCTGCGTGCCGTGTTGAAGGGGGTCGGGGGGAGTGATAGAAGGGCTTGGTGGGCACCTGGTGCCGTGCCGGGGTCAACCCATACATACAAATGTATGTAACAGGAGTAAGGGAAGATAAAGTGGAATTGAATGCCTTTAAAGATTGGATAAACAAAGGTAGAAAGCAGGGTCTGTGAATATTAGACTTGGAAGATTACAATGCCCATCGGGGTAGGTCTAGAAATTTCTCTGTATTTTGTGTGCTGCTTAGAGTAGAAACATCCGGATAGTTTCCAGGGGCTTGGATTTGCTGCTGTTCTTCGTTCTACCTTTGTTGTGAAGCTGAGCCATCTCAAACAGTTTCGTGCAGATAATCCCACTTCTAGCATTAACACAGTATTAACCTTCTTACCCCCTTCCCTCCAAATTTAATAAAACATTCTGGATTGCACAAATATTTCTCCATTGCAGATCTGGGCAGGGATATGTTTCTTCTGTGAGAAAGTGACTTAAAACTCTGAATACTGATGTTGGTTAACTTAGCTCAGTTGTGTTCTCCCTTTGTCAAGGGAGATGCTGCCTATCAAATCTTTCTTGATTATCAGGATAGGACAGGGGAAAAAAAAAGTAAATTGTATTTTCATCATTGTATATTTTTATAATTTTTATCAGTGCATTCACCTGTTCTCTGTCAAGTTACATCCGTCACATCTGCAGTGGGAAACTTGGTAGGAAAATAACATGCAAGACATAATGAGGAAAATGAATGGGCATAAGAGACTTTAGGTCTCAAGTGTCACCACCTTGATATCTAACATGAGAAACAAGGAGTCTGTCTTTTTTTGGCTTCTTATCAAGTTTCAAAGCTTGTCTTGGTTTTGATTGTTAAACCAAACAAAGTTTTCAGTAAATGGCATAAATGTTAGACTAAATATTGTTGCCTGCATCTTCAGTGGTTTTTATCTCCAGCTCTAATAGTTGTCATGAAGAGGACTTTGTGTCTTTTTTTTTTTTCCATGTTTCTGAAAACAAAGAACAGATGAGATTAGACAGTATTTCCACTTCACTATTTAATGAAAATACTCTTAAAGAAGGCTTTTTAACTCTTACAGCTTCTGCAAGTATTGGTAACGCAGGTTGAACTCCTCTGAGCACTGTGTATATACGTATAACATGTATAGACACAATAAGGTATATAGTATTCACTTTCAAACTGGTACATTAAATTTTTTTTTAAATCCATCACTAGAGGTGGGGTTTTTTTGTTGTTGGTTTTAAGAAGTATATTTCAATGGATTTTTTTTCAGTAAATTCCTGGACAGCTCATCTCCTGTCTTGCATCCACACACAGTGAAGTGTTTATAGAAAATCAAATTGATCAGCTACACCTGGCTTCTTTTGGAAGGCTTTCCCCCTGACAGTGAATAAACTACTTCACCCACATGGGAAAATCTATTCAAGAAAGAACTTTTGAGCATTTATCTCCAGCCAACCTCTTTTCTTCAGGAGAGGTCATACTAATTTGCTTTTTCTCCTAGTGCAGCTGTGACAGCAAGGTGTGAAATAAAAAGATTTAGCCCAGAAGTACCATTTGGGGTAGGGACAAAAAGGGGTGCTGTAGAGAGAAGTTGCTTGAATTATTGTAATCTGTTAGTGAGGGTCAAAGACCATGGATCAGTGAAGTCCTAAAAACAGTTGACTTGGTTCCTCTGGCCAAATGTGAGTGGTATATCATGATATAGTATTATTCAGTGATGGCTGGAGTTTATTGTAGTCCCCACTAGTCTGAGTAGAGTTACATCCTTAAGACAGAGTTGCCAACCATCTGTCTTGCTGTGAATGTCTTGTTACTCCTATCTAGGCTGTAAATCAGATATATCTCTTCCATGCCCAAATCCCTAAGCCACCAATAGCACTTAGATGGGCAACCAACACCCTATGGACAGACAGGTGTGACAAAATAAATGCGAAGTCCTAGGTTGCAAGGGATCTCTGGAGGTCATCTTTTTCAATCCCCCATATTCTAAGTTGGTCAGTAAGTCACACAGCTTGTCCTGGTTTTGAATATATCTAGGGACAGAGATACTGTGACCTCACTGGGCAACCTGTCACAGTGTTTGATAGTTCTTTTAGTGAATTTTCCTCCCTCCTAATATCTATTTAGTTTGCTGTGTTCTAACAAGTAATATGCTGTGTAAGAAAAGCAGCAGCATCTTTTCCCAGCAATCCCATGTGTATGCTGATCAATAAGGGAGTCAAAATGTATCTGTTTAATTTCTATATGTAGTAAATGACATATTAATTAGGGCAGAATTCTACAACATTAGCCTGATACATGGATAAGCCAGACTTTGGTAAGTATGAGATTAGGAAATGAAAGAATTCTTAAAGGGTGACTGAAACATTTTTCTCAGGTAAGAAACACCAATCACGTCTTGTTTTAAAATTTTCATTATGCCTGATGTGGAGCCAAGTCTTCTAGGTTCCAGAAGAACAGATTGAACTGCTAAATTCAAGAGGAGAAGGAAGAGGCTTGATTTCTGCTGCCCTGAAGCCATCTGAGAAGCTTATATCTACCCATCTACTTCTGAGACAAAAGAAGGCACAGTAGTTTTTGGGATGCTCTGGTGTGAACTGCACAAGATGTTCATCAAGGTTAGAGGAGTTAACTGGCAAATGCTAGATTCACTAGTTTATTGAGCACCATAACACACCCTTTACAGGACAACCAGGTGATCAGGCCCAGTCAGCATGGGATCATGAAGGGCAGCTCCCGTTTAACGAACCTCGTCTCCTTCTATGACAATGTGACACGCTTGATGGATGAGGGAAAAGCTGTGGACGTTTTTTACCTGGACTTCAGCAAAGCCTTTGATACTGTTCCCCACAGCATCCTCATGAAAAAACTGCTTCCTTAGGCCTGGATGGATGTACATTCTGCTGGATCAAACACTGGATGGATGGCCAGTCCCAGAGAGTGGTGGTGAATGGAGTTAAATCCAGTTGGCAGCTGGTCACAAGTGGTGTTCCCCAGGGCTCAGTGCTGGGGCCAGTCCTGTTTAATATCTTTATCAGTGATCTTGACAAGGAGATTGAGAACACCCTCAGTAAGTTTGCAGATGACGCCAAGTTAGGTGGGAGTGTTGATCTGCTTGAGGGTAGGAAGGCTCTTCAGAGGGACCTGGACAGGCTGGATTCATAGGCTAAGGCCAATCATATGGGCTTCAACAAGGCCAAGTTCTGAGTCTTGCACTTGGGTCACAATAGCCCCATGAAATGCTACAGGCTTGGGGAAGGGTGGCTGGAAAGGTGGTTGCTGTTGGGGGTGTTGATCGACTGCTGGCTGATATATGTCTCCTACGTATTATGGGTACCATCCAAAACCAAAGGTATACCTGCCAAAGCAAAACCAAATTTCCAAAAAGAATGCCTTACCAGGATGGTCCTTGTCTGCTCCCGCAGTGAGCCGGGTGAGTCGAGGAGTCCCACCAGGAAATCCCAGGGGCGCTCAGGGAGTCCTCTTCCTCAGCAGATCCTGCAGCCGAGCAGAGTCTGTCCCACCTGGGTCACCAAACTGATGCAGTGAAAATCTCAATAACCAAAGTTATTAAGCAGGCATTCTTTATTTTGAGGCGCCGGACGCACAGGGGATCACTCCTCCAAATGTGCGCACCGATGCAAGATGGGTACACAGTTTATATGCAGGATAAACATACATATTCCTTATATTTCTTAGAAAGGGCAGTCTTATGCTAAAGGATTCCTGGAATTCATTTACATAGTCCGAGCATGCCTAATAAAATTAGGGTTAGGGTCTTTTCTCCACTCGGGGGTCTTTTGTGACCACTGATGGTCATTTACTTCATCTTCTCATCTTCAGCACTGTGTTCTTTTAGTGACCTAAAGCCTTAAAATCCTTATTCTTGCCACAAAACTGGTTCTTGTCTGTTCTGCATGCTCGGGTGCCTCGAGATGTCTTGTCGTGTTCCTGGAGATAATCACTATCTACAAGGTTATGAATTTCACAGTATGTCCCTACTATACAACTACCCATTTATTGTTGTTGCTTGTTCAAAGATTAGTAAAGCTCTATGAGACATCCTGTCTCCTGCCTTCATGGCACAGGAGCAGGCCATCTCCACATGCCACAAGTCAAGTCGGCAGCAAAGAAAACCGGCCCGGCTGAATAGGGAGGTTTGGATTAAAATCAGGGAAAAAACGAGGGTTTACAGCCTCTGGAAGAAGGGGCAGATGACTCATAATGAGTATAAGAATGTTGTCAGGTCATGCAGAGAAATAATTAGAATGTCGAAAGCTCACCTAGAAGTTAATCTGGCTTTAGAGGTGAAGAGCAATAAGAAAAATTCCTATGAATACATTAATAATAAAAGAATGGCCAGGTAGGGCCTCCATCCCCTACTAGATTCAGAAGGAAATATGGTAATAAAAGACAAGGAGAAGGCTAAGGTGCTTAATGACTTCTTCGCCTCAGTCTTTAGTAATGGAAACACTTGCACCAGGGAAAGTCACTCCCCCAAGCCAAGAGACAGGGGCTGGGAACACAATGGCCCCCCTACAATTCAGGAGGAGATGGTCCATGACATGCTGCTCAATATCAATGTGAATAAATCTATGGGGCCGGATGGGTTACATCCTAGAGTGCTGAGAGAACTGGCAGGGGTGCTCACCAGGCCACTGTCCATCATTTATAAGCAGTACTGGCTGACTGGGGAGGTGTCCTGGTTTGAGTGAGAACAGAACTAATTCTGTTCAGTAATTTTACTTTTCAGCTCAGTTCTTCTAACTAACTGCACTGTCTGAAGTCAGCAGCCTGTTCTCACAGACAGTGTCTGCTTCTAGCAGTGATATCACCTCATGTTTAGAGTTACTACCAAGGATTGGTATGCAGACCACGGCCACTGCTGGGTCCGGTGTATCACATTGGGGGGTGCAGAAAGTGAAAGGCTGCACCTGCAGGGAGGAGCGGACAGGACAGGTGACCCTGAACTGACCAACAAGGTATTCCAGCCCATATATGTCATATTTGGTTTAGAGCTGTGGGATCCAAAGGGTCTCTGGGCTCTTGTCCCCTCTTGGACTGCTTTGGCCAGCTTGGCTTGGCATGGCTCGGGTCCTCTTTTGGTTCCTTCCTCGGAGCATCCAAGGAGGACTCTGATCGTTCTGCCTTCGATCCGGTCTGTGGGTTCCTGAATCCGGTACCAGAATCCAGCTCCTGAACACAGCTCCCGTCTGCTGTGGGGCCCAGTCTGGGACTCCCCCAGTGCCTGCACAGCATCAGTGGTGACAGTAATGTAATTACCATCAGGGGGCTGGGTTCGATACTGGTTTTGTATATATTTGTATATATTCATTTTTATAATTTTTAATTAAATTTTCATTAAAGCTGTTCTAGTTTCCTTTTCTAATTGATAAATCTCACTCCCTTATTCCCTTTTGTCACTGTTTATGCCGGGAGCGGAGAGATGCAGCAACATATAAATTCAGCAAGAGCAGGCCAAAGTAGCAACTTTATTAATTTAGAACCCCATTTTATATACCCTAGCCCCATAGGGCGATTGGTCAGTGATCACCCATCTCCTAGGGTGATTGGCTAAAGTCCTAGAGCACTATTTCAAAATATTTTTACAATGTACCATAAACAGAACTTATCGAAACACCATGTGTTAGTCAAGTTTACAAAACTGTCCTACTGTTTCTCATAACACTGGTGAGAAAGGCAGGATTCTCAACGAATATTGTGAGAACCTAGGAAAATTCCTCTGCTAGCAGCTCTTCAGCATCCACAATTCCCCCTTTTTGTTTAAAGACCAAAAAGGTATCGTTTGTAAACCTCTGTGGGTAGTCTTGCAGAAGGGAGAACAAACGCAGCATAAAGGATCTGCTTGGTAATGGCCAGTTACCAAACAGAGCCTAAATCGGATGCTGATAAGGGGTCGGTCTGGTAATGGCCATTTACCAAACAGAGCCCAAATCAGATGCTGCTTTAAAATGGGCAGAGAGTCTCCAGTGATGCCATAGGAAATACATCTAGCTAACAAATTCTACATCACAATTCTATCAGGTATTAATCTTAAATAGAAATTTACATCAGTTATTAATTCTAATATAGCCTTAAGGGCCTTAACTTTCTGACTCCATAACAAAAGAAACTTAAAGTTCAGTCTCTGCTTGTGGAAGGACCATCTGCCTGATGGTCGGTATCCTGGTCATCACCAGAAGGATCATTTGGTTGATGATCTGCATTCTGGTCATCATTTGGAGGTTGCCTGTTCTGTCTCTGGTGCTGCAGGTCAGGGCGAACGCATCTTGCAGGTAGCCACTGTACCCCAGTATCTGTGGAAACGCAAGCATACCCACAACCCCAAGCAATAAGCTCATTCGGGCCTTCCCAATTGTTGGTGAGCAGATCCCGTACCCAGACTTTTGCCCGAGGCAGGTGCGTCTCGCCTGACAACTGCAATGAGAGAAAATGATTGAGAATAACAGGATTATTTGAATTTGGTGGCACTGAGATGATTAATTGTATACAAAGCTTTTTCTAGTCGTCCCTGTGGGGTTTCTCCATGCATTCCCCCTTTTTGTTTTTCCAAAACACGCTTCAAAGTGCCATGAGCGCGTTCAACAATAGCTTGGCCGGTAGGAGAATGTGGAATACCAAAAGTGTGGTCTACACCCCATAGGTGCAAGAACTGCCGCGTCTTCTGCGAGGCGTAGGCAGGACCATTATCGGTTTTCACAGCAGACGGCACACCCAGGACCGAGAAAGCTAATTTCCAATGGGAAATGGCATCACGGCCTTTCTCTCCAGTGTGAGCAGAAGCCCACATAGACGAGGAGAAAGTATCAATGGACACGTGCACATATTTAAACCGGACAAATTCAGGGATGTGCGTTACATCCGTTTGCCAAAGCTGCAAGGCTTTTAGGCCTCTGGGGTTTACCCCTGGTGGCAAAGGTGCAGCGAGCCCATGACAGTTGGCACAAGCACTGACAATGTCACGAGCCTCAGTTGGCATTAGGTGAAACTGCTTCTGCAGGGTATGTGCACTTTGATGGAAGAAACCGTGTGATGCCTTGGCTTGTGCAATTTTGTCAGGCTGAGGCGCTACCCATGCAGGGTTGGACAGCATGTCAGCCATGGCATTGCCTTCTGTTATAAAACCTGGCAAACTGGTGTGGCTTCGAATGTGCAGAATGTAGTATGGATGCGCTCGAGCTTGAATTGCACGCCACAAAGTTTGCAATAATGAAAACAGAGCCGCATTATTCACTTCCTTTAGAAGTGAACAATCGAAGCGTTGGGTTATATCTGCTACGTAAGCAGAATCAGTAACCAAATTCAAAGGCACCTGAGAGAACCGCTGAAAAGCCATGGCAACAGCCCTCAATTCAAGCAGCTGGGCAGAGCCTGACTCATGGCCTTCCAGCACCTGCCACTCAGATCCCTCCTTCCAGGTAACAATGGCTGTCCCTGTTTTTCCAGAACCATCCGTGAAGACGGTGGGTCCTTTCAGCAGCACCCGACTGGTTTTTGGCTGCAAGGTGAAGCTGGTCAATTTTGCCAGCTGCAGTAATTTATGGCTGGGCAGGTGGTAAGAAATCTGCCCTGAAAAATTTTGCAGCGCACTTTGCAAAGGAGCGCTGTTGGCAAGGCTCCACTCAAAGTGTTCCTGCGGTGTTGGAAGAATAATTGTTGCAGGATCCGCCGCCATTAATTGCAAACACCGTTGGTGGCATTTCATTATCAGAGAAGCGATCAATTCAAACAACGTGGGTGCCGTCTTTTTTGGCTGATGAGGCAGAAAGACCCATTCTAGGACATGCAAAGGGTCAGACCATTGTGTGTTCCACTGGCCAATGATACCTGTGGGATGGAGGTCTGGAGCAGTAATGAAAACAGTGATATCAATGGAGGGATCCACGCGATAGACCTGACGAGCAGAAACAGCCTGTTGCACCTCCCGCAGCGCTTGTCGCGCTTCCAGAGTCAATTTCCGAGGTGAATTCAAATCGGTGTCCCCCTTTAAAATATTAAAAAGCGGGGAAAGTTGCATCGTGGTTAGCCCTAGACAAGGACGTACCCAGTTGATGATACCCAGCAATTTCTGAGCATCATTCAAGGTTCTAATAGAATCTGAGAATTGCACCTCTTGGTGTTGTATAGTTTGGTCCAAAATTTTGACTCCTAAATATTTCCAGGGAGGATGCTGTTGAACTTTCTCCGGAGCCACTTGCAACCCGTAGGAATGCAGAGCAGCGAGCAGCCGAGGCTGTATCCTCAGCAGCTCGTCCTGGGTGGATGCTGCCACCAGGATATAGTCCATGTAATGGTAGCAGTATGCCTCAGGAAACTGCTCACAGACTCCGGACAAAGCTTGAGTGACATACCATTGGCAAATAGTCGGGCGGTTCTTCATGCCCTGAGGTAGAACCTTCCATTTATATCTCTTTGCAGGTTCAGCATTGTTAACTGCAGGCACAGTAAAGGCAAATTTTGGTCTGTCATTAGGATGCAAAGGAATTGTGAAAAAGCAGTCCTTCAGATCAATGATCAGGATGTCCCACCCTGTTGGAATCAGGGTGGCTGAGGGCATACCAGGCTGCAATGCCCCCATACCTTCCATCACTGCGTTAACTTTTCGGAGATCTTGCAAGAGTCTCCATTTCCCTGATTTCTTCTTAATTACAAAACCAGGAGTGTTCCAGGGACTAGTAGAAGGCTCAATATGTCCCTGTTGTAACTGTTCCTGAACCAGCTGACGAAGGGCGACTAATTTCTCATTTGGTAGGGGCCACTGCTATTCCCAGATCGGTCTGTTAGTCAGCCACCGCAAAGGCAGCGTAGGAAACTGTGCGCCCTTACGCACAGTGACCCCTATCAAAATTTGTCCCAATTCGTACCCCCCAAGCTGCCAGCACATCCCGCCCCCAGAGGTTGATTGGAGCGCTAGTAACATAAGGCCGAATTGTAGCTGTATGTCCCTCTGGGTCTTTTACCATTACAGGTCGTTCGCTTAAATAGCTCTGTGCGGTTCCTCCTAACCCTGAGATAGCCGATCCCACAGGGGCTAAAGGCCATGAAGGAGGCCACGCAGAGAAGGAGACAATCGTTACATCAGCACCCGTATCAATCAAACCTCGAAGCTGAGTCTGGGGCGGACAAGCGTTTGGCAGGACTAGGGGACATGTCATCTGTGGCCTTTGGCTAGAGATGTCTGCAGTTCAGAAGATCTGAGGAAGTCCTGTAGGTCCACTGCCGCTATCGTTGCGAACTCGTTGTTCTGTCCTGGGGACACATGACTTAAAAGGCATTAATTGAGCAATGCAAGTCTTTTCAGGGATAGTAACAGGGGGATTGGGCGTGGAAACCATAGCATGAATCTGGCCTGTAAAGTCATCATCAATAGCTTCTGGGTGAACAAAGATCCCTCGGTGGGTAACATTAGGTTTTCCCACGAGCATTGCACTGAGTCCCTGACCTAGGGGTCCATATGCATTCAAAGGGACCTCATAAATACGACTAGATTCTAGGACAACTGTTGTTGTGGTATAGACGTAGCTCCCTGGCTGATCCTGGGCTGCCGTCTCTAAGGTTGCTCGGTAGGCCTGTGTCTGTGCCATTCCCTGGGGGATCACCTGCATCAGAGAGTAATTCCCCCTTTTTGCACCCCGGTGTGAGTTTCCCGACAGAGGCCGACCGTCTGCATAGCGCAGAGATCTGCAGTATTCTGCACGATGACCTGGCCTACCACACCTCTTGCACTGGGGGGTCCCTGTGTTTTCCTTTTGCCTTGGTTTAGCCCTTTTCCGTTTGCTCCCGGCTTTGGACTGCTTCAGTTCACAATCAGAAGATGCGTGAACAGATGGCAGAAACGCAGACAAAGCAGAGCTTTTATGGCTCGCAGACTCCACCTTAGCACAGGCTTCAACAATATCTGTGAGTGTAGTCTCCCCTGGTAGGGCATCGATGGTTTTTCTACACTCATCGTTGGCATTGTCTCTTGCTAATTGTATGCACATCATCTGCCTCAGTGACTTATCTTCAACCTGCTTCTCAAGGGCAGCAGCAACCTTTTCTACAAAGAGTAAAAATGGCTCTGTCTGCCCCTGGTGTATTTTCATATACCGTGTTTCAGAAGTAGCCATGTTCATGGTCTTAAATAGAGCTCCCATGCCAACCTTTTGAGCTTGCTCTATGATTTGAGGGGGCCAGGTGACCTGGAAATCAGGATTAGAGTAGTAACCAAGTCCCATAAGGGTATCTACTTCAACGTCATGTCTAATGTCAGTTGAAGGCAACTGCTTATTTTGTAGTGCAACCTACTCAGACATCTTTCTCCAGGTAGTCTCAAAAACTGCAAATTGTACAGGTTGAAGTATAATTTGAGCTAAGTGCTTAATATCAAATGGAACAAGCAGATCAGCATTCAGCACTCTAAGAAGTTGCATGAGTTCAGGAAAACCAAGCCCATACTGTGCCACTTTGGATTGTAAATCTTGTACAACCTTCCAAGCAATAACATCATGTCTATCATTTCGACCTGAATTTGGGGCAGCCTTAAACACAGGATAGGCTTGGACATCCCCTTGTGGGGTGTTACTATCACCTTGAGTTAGTGGCACACCCTTTTGAGGTCTCCTGATCCCGCATAAATTCCCCTGACCTCTCTGGCAGTCCCACTTTGTCTAATAGATCCCAGTTGCCTCCTCTAGAGCCCGCAATTTAACCAACTCCCAGAAACGCCTGACGTTTCTTGGGCGGACAGTTACAGTACAGTCTGGGAGTGTCCAAGGATGGCCCTGCAGCAATCGCTTCTTCCGCCGACCGGCTACCGCAGCCTTCCACCTTGAGGCAAGCGTGCCCTCTGTGTCACTGCCTGAATCGTCAGGCAGGGGTTTCCCGAAGGACCCCAGCACGAACAATGGAGGCGGGCAGGGTACGGGTACCGGGCTAGAGGGCGGTACGGCGGTGGGGGCTGCAGTCGGTTGCACAGGGGGCAGCAAGGCAGGCGGCTGTGGCGGCGCAGTTTGGGGCGTTGCCGGCGGTGCAGGCGGATCTTGTGACGGAGCCGCCTCTGCCGCTGGAGTCGGGGCCGTCAGCTCGGCCGGCGGCGCCAGAGCCGCCGCCTCCACCTCCACCGGGGCCGCCGTTTCTTCCGCCGCTGCCGGTTCCGCCGCGGGAGCCGTCGCCACTTCCGCGTTCGGAATTCCCGGAGCCGGCACTTCCGGCCCGACACGGCTCTCTCAGCGACTGCCCGCACGAATGCTTCCTGTAATTCCGGTAGCTGCTGAGATATCCTCGGCAGATATTCTTCCAACGCTGCCAGCTGCCGCGTTAACAGGTCCATCATGGGCGGCTGCGCCTGCGCATGAAAACACCCAGAGAAGGGCGCATGCGCGGAGCTGCCGGGCGCCGCGGGCGCTCGTGAAAAACTCCAGGGTGGCGTGAACGCAGTGGGCGCTCGCGCGCGTAGAAAACCTGGGTGTTGTCATGGAGCTCCAGGTCACTGTTAAACCGGGCCGGACAACTGTAGAGGCCGTGGGAACGACCGGCACTGTTATATTTGCCGAAGGGAGCGGCGCGGAGGAGACCAGAGCCGCCGGGCTAAGGAGGGAGGGGCGCTCCGAGCCATCTCTCTGTTTAAGCATTTCCGCGAGCTGCTCTGCAGGCGTCGGGTATTTAGGGGGAACATAATGCCGGGGCAAGGCGTATTACCGCTGAACGGGCTGTAGGACCGGCACCGGATCCTGTGGGGCCGGAAACGGCTCCTCGGTGCGGCTGCCGCCGGCTGCTACACTGAGTTCAGCGGAGTCCCCCTTAGCGGCGTCCTCCTCTGAAGCCGGCACCCCTCCCCCGTCGCCAGTTTCAGGCTTTAGAAGCACAGCAAATACAGCTCTCCAAGTGCGAATCAAGTCTAGCAGCGTGTCGTCCCCGTCGGGGAGCTCACGATGGAGCCTGGTGCCCAGCAGCCGCCACAGCTCTAAATCAAAGGCGGTGTCAGAGCTCAGGAGAAACTGGTGCTCAGCTGCCCATTTCAAAAGAGCGCGGAGGGCGTCCTCTGGAACAGCGCTCTTTTTGGTGGCCAGGAAATTCTTCCAGGCCAACAGCACCACGCTTTCTTTCAAGCCGCAAGTCCCCATCTCGGCAGAGTTTTTCTAATACCCCGGTGCCTGCACTGGTCCCGGCCGCAAACCTCGGGGCTGGGGGGGAGAAGGAGGAGGGGGGGGTTGCGTACCTCCCAAGAGCTGCTCGACTTCGGCTGGTGCGGGTCGGACACGTGGCGGGTCACCAAATGTCGCTGTTTATGCCGGGAGTGGGGAGATGCAGCAACATATAAATTCAGCAAGAGCAGGCAAAAGAAGCAACTTTATTAATTTACAACCACATTTTATATACCCTGGCTCCATAAGGCGATTGATCAGTTATCAGCCATCTCCTAGGGTGATTGGCTAAAGTCCTACAACACCCATTTAAAAATATTTTTCCAATGTACCATAAGCAAAACACCACGATAGTCTAGTTTACAAAACCATCCTACTGTTTCTCATAACACGTGTGAGAAAGGCAGGATTCTCACCGAATATTGTGAGAACCTAGGAAAATTCCTCTGCTAGCAGCTTTTCAGCATTCACACCCTTTCTCTTCCCCTTTGGTGAGGGAGGGGGTTTAACAGAGAGCATCTGGTATATGTCTAAGGGGCTGCCCTGACCCTAAACTGTGACAGGAGGTACCAGCAGATTGGTAGTCAGCCAACATAACACCCATATATAAGAAGGGACGGAAGGATGATCCAGGGAACTACAGGCCTGTCAGTTTGACATCAGTTCCAGGGAAGCTGATGGAGCAGATCATCCTAGGTTCTATTATGCAGCACATGAAGGACAATGAGGTGATCAGGCCCAGTCAGCTTGGATTTATGAAGGGCATGACCTGTTTAACAAACCTGCTCTAATATGACAGGGTGACCCACTTGTTGGATGAAGGCAAGGCTGTGGATGTTGTCTATCTTGACTTTAGCAAGGCATTTGAAATTGTTTCCCACAGTGTTCTAGAAAAATTGACTGCTCTTGGCTTGGATGGGCATACACTTTCCTGGGTGAAAAACTGGTTAGCTGGACAAGTCCAAAGAGTTGTGGTCAATGGAGTTAAATCCAGTTGGCTGCCAGTCACGAGTGTTGTCCCCCAGGGCTCAGTACTGGGGCCACTCCTGTTTAACATCTTCATTAATGATTTGGATGAGGGGATAGAGTGCACCCTTGGGAAATTTACAGATGACACTAAGCTAGGTGGAATGTCGATCTGCTTGAGGGTAGGGAAGCTCTACAAAGGGATCTAGATAGGCCGGATCACTGGGCCAAGGCCAATATTATGAGTTTCAATAAGGCCAAATGCCAGGTCCTTCACTTGGGCCACAACAACCCCCAGCAGTGCTACAGGCTTGGGGAGGAGTGGCTGGAGAGCTGCCAGGCAGAGAAGGACCTGGGGGTGTTGATTGACAGCCACTTGAACATGAGTCAGCAGGGTACCCAGGTGACCAAGAAGGCCAATGGCATCCTGGCCTGTATCGGGAATAGTGTGGTCAGCAGGAGCAGGGAGGTGATCATTCCTCTGTACTCGGCTTTGGTGAGGCCGCACATCGAATACTGTGTCCAGTTTTGGGCCCCTCTCTAAAAGGTGCTGGAGAGGGTACAGAGGCGTGCTACAAAGCTAGTAAAGGGTTTGGAGCATGTGTCATATGAGAAAGGCTGAAGGATCTGGGGCTGTTTAGCCTTGAGAAAAGAAGTCTGAGGGGAGACCTTATTGCCCTCTACAACTACCTGAAGGGAAGTTGTAGCGAGGCAGGAGTTGGTCTGTTCTCCCTGGTGACAAGTGACAGAATAAGAGGAAATGGCCTGAAGTTAAACCAGGGAGGTTCAGTCAGGATATTAGGAATCATTTCTTTACAGAATGGGTTGTCAGACATTGGCATGGCCTGTCACCAGCCGAGAAAGTGTTTAAGAGCCAGGTAGATGTTGTGCTTAGGGACATGGTTTAGTGGTTGTTAATAGGGCTAGGAGTAAGGTTGGACTTGATGATCTTGAAGGTCTCTTCCAGCCAAAACTATTCTATGATTCTACTTCTTTATTTCAGACTGTAAGGAACATACTGTATGTTAATGTCATTGTTTAACCTCTGCCATCAGCTAAACACCATACAGCCACTTTCCTACTGCTTCCCTCTCAGAATGGGAAGAATTGTGAGGAAGAAAAATGGTGAGACCTTGGGCGTTAAGGAGAGTTTAATATAATAACACAAAAAAAAAGAAAAGAAAATGGTAATAATGATAGTACTAATGAATTTATATATAAAGCAAGTGATAGAAACTATAAGGCGCTACCTCTGTACCTGAGATGCCATTTTCCTTGCTCAGGCTAAGCTGAAACTACACTCTGGAACAAGTCAAAGACAGGCACTCCCATGCTAGGTCATCCCTCCCTTTATATAGCAGGCATGATGTCAGTATATTATTGAATATCCCATTGGCTGGTTCGGTTATTTATCCCAGCTGTGGCCCTTCCCAACTGCTTGTCCAGCAGCTGCTTGTAATAATTAACCCTAATCAAACCCAGGATAGCTATAGCTAACACAGCAATAAGGATTTTCATTGGAATTGTTTTGGAGCTTTTTTACGAAGTTAGATTAATTGAGCTAACAGAGATGGCAATTAGAGCAAACCTGTGCTTACTGTATGTTTGGAAATTGTGAGACACTTGTGCAAATAAAGTGTTGAAATTTTGCCTTGTATTACCTTTTTAATTGTACAAAGAACCATCTGCCTTACTGTTTGTCTATTAGCCAATAAATTATTATTTCTTCAACTTTTATTGAGTATGTTTTCATTGCATATATGAAGCAACATTTGTTTTGAGTAACTTATTTGCATTAAGGCTTAGCATAACCTCTAATCTCCCTGGTTCTTGTTTATTTGCCTTGTATGCATTTTTATTGAACTTCTGGTTGTTGTTTTTTCCCAGGGAATCCTAGGAAATATATTTATAGGACAAAATAAATTATTTATAGCATTATGAAGAAATGTTTTCTGACAAAATGTTATCAGAAAGAATTTTTTTTCTCTACCCTTTTTTTACTACCTATGTCAGTCCAATAATCATCAGTCTTTTCTGTTATCTGGTCTCTCTTTAAATCCATGCAGTTCTCTAGATCTGCTTTACAATGCTAGAGCTTGAAGATGTGCCTTCTTTGATTTCAGTACTTCTTGTTTCTAAGAAAATCCCAAACTGTACTGCTATATTTTTTAAAATTTTTTTTATGATTTTCCAAGTGAGATGGATTCTTCTATTTGTTTCATGTTAAGCAGCTGTGGAGTTTTTCTTCACTGCTGCTCAGCTTTCATTAGGGTTATAAAAATGAGTATTTTAGTTTGGTAGAAAGACTTAGCACAATTAAAATGCATTTAAAATGGTTGTATATTACAGTGTTTTCTTCATTAGGTTCTTGATCTGTAGAATCATGGTTTGGGTTGGAAGGGACCTCTAAAGGTCTCTGCTCATTGCAGGAGGATTGGACTAGATGACATCTTCAAATCGATCAGGGTGCTCAGAGCCCTGTCCAACCTGACCTTGAATGTTTCCAGGGATGGGATATTCATCACCTCTCTGGGCAACATGTTCTGGTGTTTCACCATGTTCATCATAAAAAAAAAAAAGTCTTAGAAGATTGTTTATAATACCTGTGCCTGATGTGCATTGAATTATGATCTTTATATAATAACCTGGAAAAATAAGCACATTAAAGCAGTATTAAACTTCCACCATTAGAGGTAGATTTGAGCACTGACACTTTGTTCCCCTGGGTACACATTATGAAGCTAAGATGTCATTCTTTATGTATCAACCTACCAGAAATTCTGGAGTGATACCCAGCAAAAATTAACAACAGATGTTGAGGCAGTAACATGATTTTTCTTATTCTTTCCTTACTACCTCTGACTCTCTTACAAGCTCTTCTCTCTACTTTTTCTTAAATCAGGAACTAATTCCAGCAAGTGATATTAAACAGCACATAAGTGACATTAAACACAATACTTTAAACTAATGCTGTAGACATACCTGCTGTAGCTCAAAAATGGCTACTTTAGGTGTACCATAAGAGCTACTGGGGTAAGACAGCCTTTAGAAAATTGGTAGCTATTTTCAAAGAAAACTTAAGAGCTTAAGCTCTGGCAAGCTAAGTGTGAAACTAAGGCAAGCTCAAAGCTTTGAGGAAAACTTGTAGAACAATTTGGGAAACTTTCTTTCCCAGAAGCAGGAAGCTTCCACTATCATTAAGATTGTAAGATTACTAGTAGAATGTAATGATGGAGGAAAAAGACAAATTAATTGTTTTTATACAAAGGACATGTCTTAGAATGTACCTCAGCTGGCCTTATACTAGAGGAAGAAAAAGTGATGGCTATCACAGTCACTATAGAAAAAGCTCTTAAAAAGTTTAAAGAAATTAAAAGCCAGAAGGTACAAGTTCTTTACTGGGAAAGTAGAAGGGGACAGGGTTGAAGTCTACTAATCATAAATGTTGGTTGTTTGAGTTTTTTTGTTTGTTTTAGGGTGATTTGTTTGCTTGTTTTTATCAGAACTCTACACATACAGGGGCTTTAACTTTCAAACAGACAGGGAAGTTGCTTTGACTGCTCAGTCATTCCTGCATTAAGTAATGGACTGCAGTGCACAGATCTGACAACATTAGACTTGGGACAGTTGCTTCCTTGTGCTGCAATGCTTGAAGAAATAAGCCTGGAGTGTCCTCCTTTATGTTACTATAGTGATATGGCTGTATAATTTTGTGGGGGCTGAGGCCTGAAAGAAGATCATAATCCCAGTCATATTACTAGAGTATCCAAAGGGACAACTAATTCCTAATCACATACTATCCTCAAATAAAGTCAGGATAGTTGCGATGTCAACAACTGAGCGCCTTGGTGTCAGCAGCTGGAGGGACCATGGGTTGTAGGGCCTATGTGTTTGGGGTGCCAGCAACTGGAAGGACCAGCTTGTTTTTCTCTGTGTAATATATGTGTAATTTACATATACATATCTATGTATGTGCTTTCCTCTGTGTGTATTTATGTAGTTTACTAGAAAACTTCAATCTAGACTATCAGGCAAATAGGAGGAAAACCTGTCTCTGGGAAAACTCAAAGTCTGAGCCAAAAGAGAGTGAGTCCAGGGTCTGGGCCTAGATATATGGCAAGCTGAAAGCCCATGGTGGTGTTTGAGGGAGTTGCGAGGGTGGGGGATGTTTGTGAGACTAGTGTTCGAGTGCATGAATCTGCTGGTGAACATCAAGCTGGGCTAACTGGCAAACAGGAGGAAACCTGTATACCAGCTAAGAGGGCCCTGGATTCAGGCAGATATATCAGACAGGCCGAGGACCTATGGTCATATCTGAGGGATCTGCAGTTGTTGGTGTGCTTGTAAATCTGGAGAGTGAGGCTTGTATTTTTCAATAGTGAACTTCAATGCTGATCAGCTGGAGTGGAGGAATGGGACATGACTCTGTGTACCTATATTTTATGTAGTTCTGATAGTGTTATGCGGGAGTGTTTTTAAAGGCAGTTCCCTGCCTGTGACAACTTGTGTAGCTGGCTGTGCTAGAGTCCTTGGTAGGTGCAGTTGTGTGTGTTTGTGTGCATCCCTGGGACACACACTCAACCTTGCTACTAGTCAAACCTGGAAACAGAAAAGCAGCAGCTGTATCCTCCAGCCTGGGATGGAAAGGCGTCAGAGGGTCTGAAGGTGTGCTAGACTAGGCTCCAGTAGTTAGAAAGGAGGAGTCACCAGGTCTCGGAGTCTGCTGGAGGAGGTAGCTTTTATAACATCTATTAACAGCTTTTATCTACTAGCCCCCCTTGACTTTCTTAGGATTCCAGGATGCACAGTCCCTGCTAAAAATCACTGTTTCAGTCTCTCTTCTTCTACGGAGCACAGGCTTTTACCTAGGCATGTGCATAGTGGACAGCAATTCTCACACTGTATAGTTGGCCAGCTAGCATATAGTGGAACCTAAACAATGCAGAAATCTGAATCTAAAGAATCTTGTACTGTCACGGTTTAGGGACAGGGCAGCCCCTTAGACCTATACCAGATGCTCTCTGTTAACCCCCCCTCCCTCCCCAAAGGGGAAGAGAAAGGGAATAAGGGAGAGAGACTTAGCAATTAGAAAAGGAAACTAGAACAGCTTTAATGAAAATTAAATACATAATAATGGAATATATACAAAACCAGTATCAAACCCAACCCCCCTGATGGTAATTACATCACCGTCACCACTGATGTTGTGCAGGCACCAAGGGAGTCCCAGACTGGGCCCCACAGCAGATGGGAGATGTGTTCAGGAGCTGGATTCTGGTACTGGATTCAGGAACTCACAGATAGGGATCGAAGGCAGAATGGACAGAGTCCTCCTTGGATGCTCCAAGGAAGGAACCAAAAGAAGACCCAAGCTAAGCCAAGCAAAGCTGGCAAAGCAATTCAAGAGGGGAGAAGAGTAACAGACCCTTCAGATCCCTCAGCCTTATATGGAAAATAATGTATATGGGATGGAATACCTTGTTGGACAGTTTAGAGTCAGATTTCCTGTCCTATCCTCCCTGCAGGTGCAGCCTTTCACTTTTCTGCACCCCCTAATGTGGTACACAAGACCCAGCAGTGGCCTTGGTCTGCATACCAATCCTTGGTAGTAACTCTAAACGTGGGGTGCAGTTAGTTGGAAGAACTGAGATGAAAAGTGAAATCACTGAACAGAATTAGTTCTGTTCTCACTCAAACCAGGACATTCCACCCCTTATTCCATACCATTTACATCATACCCATCACTAGGTTATCATTTCTTTCCACAGAAATGTTCATTGAGTTCATGACTGTACATTTCCATCTATTGTAACAGTCTCCAAGGTAAAAGATTGAATTCATCACAGTTCGTGCCCAAAGGTTGTAGATTTATCTCAGGAGGTTACTAGATGCCACTTGATGAGGCTAGCTCCTGTCATCACCATGATGTTATCCTGAAAGACACTTATTGAACACTGTTAGTATTATGAAATTAATATACAGCTTTGAATCGAGTTAAATTTCCTTGAGGTACACACTGTACTTCACCATATTTCATCATCACCCACCAAGTACTTCCAGGTCCTTGAGTGAAAGCAGTCCCACGAATGGTTTTGCCTTTGCCCGAAGCAGGAAATACCCACACAGTTTTCCCCAACAGATTCCTTTCATACACGACAGGGACTTTATTCCCTTCTACTGTGAGTAATGGGTCGGACTGAGCAGGACCACCTTGATGGATGGATCCTCTGGTGTTGACTAAGCAGGTGGCCTGTGCTAAATGCTTGTCCCAGTTTTTAAAGGTTCCACCCCGTATTGCTTTCAAAGTTTTTAACAGTCAATTGTATTGTTCAATTTTCCCAGAGGCTGGTGCATGATAGAGGATGAGATACACCCACTCGATACCATGCTCTTTGACCCAATTGTCTATAAGATTGTTTTTGAAATGAGTCCCATTGTCAGACTCAATTCTCTCTGGAGTACCATGTCGCCACAGGATCTGCTTTTCAAGTCCCAGGATGGTGTTCCGGGCAGTGACATGAGGTACAGGATATGCTTCCAGACATCTGGTGGTTGCTTCCACCATTGTAAGCACATAGTGCTTACCCTGGCGGGTTTGGGGCAGTGTGATGTAATCAATCTGCCAGGCCTGCCCATGCTTATACTTGGACCATCATCCCCCATACCACAAAGGTTTTAACCGTTTCGTTTGTTTGATTGCGGTCACAGTCATGGATAACCTGTGCAATAGCGTCCATGGTTAAATCCACCCCTCGGTCACGTGCCCATTTGTATGTTGCATCTCTTCCCTGATGTCCTGAGCCCACCGAGCTAAAAATAGTTCACTTTTATGTTCCCAGTCTAAGTCTGCCTGAAACACTTTAGCAGCCTGATCCACTTGCTGGTTGTTTTGATGTTCCTCAGTGGCTCGATGTTTAGGTACATGGGCATCCACATGACAGACTTTTACAACTACTTTCTCTATCCGAGCAGCAATGTCTTGCCACAGTGTCCAATAAAGTCAGTGCCAGCCAGATCCAAGATGGACCCACCACTCCAGAAGAAGAAGGAGGGGGAGGAGATGCTCCAGGTTCTGGAGCAGAGATTCCCGTGCAGACTATGATGAAGATCATGGTGAGGCAGGCTGTCCTCCTGTAGCCTAGGGAGTTTTATGGTGGAACAGATATCACCCTGCAGCTCATGGAGGACCCCACACTGGATCTGGTGGATGTGCGTGAAGGAAGCTGTGACCCTGTGGGAAGCCTGAGCTGGAGCAGGCTCCTGGCAGGACATGTGGCTGGAGCCCACACTGGATAAGGTTTTCTGGCAGGACTTGTGACCCTGTTGAAGGGACCCATGCCATGCTGGAGCAGTCTGTTCCTGAAGGACTACACCCCATGGAAGGGACCCATGCTGGAGCAGTTTGTGAAGAACCACAGCCCGTGGGAAGGACTCATGTTGGAGAAGTTGGTGGAGGACTGTCTCCAGTGGGAGAGACCCCATGCTGCAGCAGGGGAAGAGTGTGAGGAGTCCTCCTCCTGAGGAAGAAGGAGCAGCAGAGACAGCGTATGATGAACTGACCACAATCCCCCATTTCCCATTCCCCTGCACTACTGGGGGAAGAGAAAATTGGGAGTGAAGTTGAGCCCAGGGAGGGTTGGGGGAAAGGTGGGTTAAGATTTGGTTTTATTTCTCATTACCCTACTCTGATTTAATTGGCAATAAATTAAATTAATTTCCCCAAGTCAAGTCTGTTTTACCTGTGGTGGTAATTGCCAAGTGATCTCCCTGTCCTTATCTCTACCCATGTAGTGGCTGAGCTGCTTTTCCCCATCCAGCCCTCATGCTGCTGCACTGGGATCTGGAGGGTGTTGATAACACACCCGTGTTATGACTGCCAGTGCTCACACGGCACCAGAGGATGGGGGGGGCAAGATGGGGGAGAGGATACAGCCGACCTGAGCTGACCAGTGTGATATTCCATACCATATGACGTCAGCTCAACTATAAAGGGAGAGGGCAGGAGGAGGATGGGGGGGCATTCTGCTTTGTCCTCCAAGCGGCTCCTTCGTGTTCCTGGAGCCCTTCTTCGTGGACTTGGCCTGACATCACCTGTGGACGGGAAGTAGAGAATAACATCTTATCTATCATAACCCACACCCCTTTGCTTTGCGTCTTATTCTCTCCCTGCGTGCCATGTTGAAGGGGGTCGGGGGGAGTGATAGGAGGGCTTGGTGGGCACCTGGTGCTGTGCCAGGGTCAACCCACCACAACCCACAATCATTTAATCATATTTTTCTTCCCCTTGTGCAGCTGAGGAAAGAGAGTGATAGAGCGGCTTGGTGGGCACCTGGCATCCAGTCAACCCACCACAGTTGGAAGAGATGTAGATAAGCTGGTCCAAGTCATAATTTGTCAAATTAGTGTGTTCAGTTGATTCCTGCTTTGTTTTAAGGTGCTTTTGTATTTAAAACATCACAATTCTCACCATATTTTTGTTCTTGATTTTAGTCTTATTAGGAATGAGTTGTTCTCTGTCTTAAAAGATCCCTGAATGGGGAAGTTTTTTGTGTTGCAAGCTCTGCACAAAGATATGAATTGTAGTTTTCTCCCAAGTATATTTAGGAATAAAATAACATCATATTAGGGATCATAGAATATACTGGTCTGCTTTGGTAAAGTTCAGTTGATAATTTTAATCTAGGCAGCAGTAATTTCCTTGGTTTGATTGGGCCTGGTTAACATTATTTATGATAGATAGATGTGGAGAAAGTCAGAGGAGATGACAAACAGGAATAAGCAGGAGAGGATGTAAAAAAAAAGAAAAAGGAAAATACCACAAAATTGAAAAAACCTGAACTATTAAAAGCTTCTTTTAAGATGTGTTCTTATAGGTAATGACCAAGTGACTGAATGACTAGTGGTACTTGAAACTACATACTACAGTACATACTGGTGGAATAGTTAACTAATAGATTGTGGATCCTCAATTAGAAAATTGAATATGGTACATTGCTTATTTAGTTAACTAGGTGATAGAAGTCTGTTAGGTAGAAAGCTCTGGAAGATATTGCTAATAAATTACATCATGTTTGATAATATGAATAGATCACTGTTAAAACCTGCAATTCTCTTAAACGATAGCTGTCCTTATTCATACTCATGTCTGAACAAAATTAAAATTATGTTTATTTTGTGATGATCCAGAAAATTCTGTATGTGTATGGCAAGTAGTGCAGTATAAAAACAAACAAGCAGAATGCTGTACCACAGAACATAGTTATCTTCTTTTTCCTAAAGGTTAAAAATATTGCACCTGTAGGGATTGTCTGGCTCATAGTTCATAAACAAGTTTCAATAATGTCTAGTGGTGGTGTTATAAAAGTGACCCAGCCTTGGATTGCCTTAAGGCCCTATCTATGCAGACAAAACCCATGGGGAACTGTGTAGATAGCACAGCCCTGAGTTGTCCATAAGCCACAGACCAAACAGGGCCGTGCTGCACCATGCAAGGAACCAAACCCTGAGCTGAGCCTTGAAATCCCCCAACAAATAATATGCCCTGAGTCTCAATCCAAACCACTATTCAGTTGCCTGAGAAAGTAAGATAAAGAGGACCTGCAGGTTTTCAGTGTTAGTTTCAGCCAACAACCTTGTGTATCCAGACATATAATCCACTCAGGCATAGTCTTGCCACAGTCATGTAAATCAGGGGATAAAAAACCCAAGGTTTGGTTTAGGAATTGGGAGTTGCCTCTCCAGTGCTATATCTTGACTGTATGGAGACCCTTGCCTCTTGGTCAGGTGTGGTGGCTTGACCCTAGCTGGGCACCAGGTGCCCACCAAGCCCTTCTAACACTCCCCCCAACCCTCGTCAGCACGGCACACAGGGAGACAATAAGACACAAAGAGCCGTGGGTTATGATAGATAAGATGTTACTCTCTACTTCCCGTCCTCAGGCGATGGATAGGAAACCCACTTCTGTTATGGCAGCACGGGTGCATGAACTCAAAAGGGAAAACACTAACCAAAGGGGTTCTACCACAGTGTGAAAGTGGGCTCAGCCTCCCGTGACCAAGCTGCCAGGTATTACAGAAGGGAGGATGATATGTCGGATCCCCTAGAAGGAACCTCCCGCACATATGCCCAGGGAAGGAATGATAACCAGGGCTAGGGGGGCCCTGCCTCTGGCCAGGAAGAGGCACGGGAGAATCGGGTCTTTTGGACAGTGTGGATCAGATGGCCTGGCACATCAGAGCCACAGAAATATGAAGCTTTAGTTGATACTGGTGCCCAATGTACTTTAATGCCATCGGGACATGTGGGGGCAGAATTGGTTTCCATTGCTGGGGTGACCGGAGGGTCACAGCAGCTGACCGTGGTGGAAGCTGAGGTGAGCCTGGCTGGGAAGGAGTGGCAGAAACATCCAATTGTGACTGGCCCAGAGGCCCCATGTATTCTGGGCATAGACTTCCTCCGGAGCAGCTATTATAAAAACCCGAAAGGACTCAGGTGGGCATTTGGGATAGCTGCTGTGGAGGCAGAGGGCATTGAGCAATTGAACACCCTGCCTGGACTATCAGAGAATCCTTCTGCAGTTGGGCTCCTGAAGGTGGAAGAGCAGCCAGTGCCAATTGCCACCTCGACAGTGCACCACCGGCAGTACCGGACAAATCGAGATGCCGTGATCCCCATCCACAAGATGATCCGTGAGCTGGAGAGCCAAGGGGTGGTCAGCAAAGCCCACTCACCCTTCAACAGCCCCATTTGGCCTATGCGCAAGTCTGATGGAGAATGGATATTGACAGTGGACTATCGTGCCTTGAATGAAGTGACTCCACCCCTGAGCGCTGCTGTGCCGGACATGCTGGAGCTCCAGTACGAGCTGGAGTCCAAAGCAGCAAAGTGGTATGCCACTATTGACATTGCCAATGCTTTTTTCTCCATCCC